>JBCJKH010013309.1:0-31124 GCA_039877255.1 Loriculus beryllinus | reverse complement strand
TCTAGTTGAATGTGTCCCTGCTCATTGCACATAGTTGGACTACATGAGCTTTGAAGCTCCCTTACAACCCAAACTATGTCTCTGTGTGAGGTGGATCCCAACTGCTGTTATACGGAAGGTGAAGAGGTAACGGATGTTAAAACTCCCCCTCAAATTCAGCAGTACGTGTGACCGGTTGTGGCAGGGCTGTGGTGAGGGGCCGCCATGGCCAGGCCCCGGCACCCCAAAGTAAGACAAGCGGGGCTCCCGCCCCCCGCCTCCTCTGCGCACACACGGCCCCGACCAACGCTGACGAGGCTCGACCCGGGAGCGGGCAGGGCCGCCGGGAGCCGGAGGCGGGACGGCTCCTCCCCGGCCGGGCGGGCCGGGGGTGCAGCGGGGCGGTGAGGCGGGAGCGGGCCGGGCCGAGGGGGCCGGTCTGAGGGAGAGCAGAGCCGGTCCGGGTGAGGTGGGACCGGCCCCGCGGAGGCATTATGTCGGTGTCGGCGAGGACGGCCATCTGCCTGCTGCGATGCGACCTGCGTGCCCACGATAACCAGGTAGGGCGGGCCCGGCAGCACTCCGCTCCGAGGGGTTTTCGGTAGGAATAACCCCGCCGTTGGCTGTGCTGCGGTGAGGAGCACGCTGCAGCCTGCCCCCGAGAGCTGTCATGGCCCTTTCCGTGTTTCCAGGTGCTCCACTGGGCTCAGAGTAACGCTGATTTCGTTGTTCCCCTGTACTGCTTCGACCCGCGGCACTACCTGCGCACCCATTGGTATGGCTTCCCGAAGACAGGGCCCCACCGGCTCAGGTTTTTGCTGGAAAGTGTGAAGGATCTAAGGGAAACACTCAAGAAAAAAGGAAGGTAATTGAGAAAGTACCGTGCAAATAACACATCCATTTTTATTTCCCGGCTCGTTTTCAACACATATCTCTGGCATGAGTCAGATCATGTTAGATACTCTGGGTTTTGATGGTGGTTTGTTTCAGAGAGCCAGCCTATCTGTTAGACACAGGAAGGCCCCATACATAACCCCTGTTCAGATGACCTGCCATGGCTTCTGCAAGGGAACAAAGAGGGATCCAGTCTGTGTGCCATGCAGGGTTTGTTCTCTTGAGCTCAGATATCACAGGATGGACATCAGCCTTGAGCCCTTTGTCCAGGGCCCTGATGTTGGTGACATAAAAAGTAATCTTCTGAGATGCAGGCCGCAACGGTAACGGCTATTGCATGCGTCCTTTCTTGTGCCTAGTGAGTTTTCCCTAGGAGTTGGCTTGAAACAGACCAACATGGACCCTGGCTTGTGAGAACAGGGAGTTCAGTCTGCGCATGCCCTGTCTTGCTAAACCCAATCTCTTAGGTAGGCTACACTGTGGAAGGGGTCTTCAGAGATTCCTCCTTCATTATGCCTTTAGAGACCATAACTCAAGTAGACAAGGGACTGAAGATCTACATGCTGAAGAATCTGTTACCAGCTAATATCCGTCTTTGCCTAGCAGATCAGCCTGTCTTCTCCCAGAGCAGCATAACAGTGGTTTTAAAAGCAAGAGGTATGGCTCTGGGTTTGCAGTGAAGTGTGGACTATGCATATGGTGAATGTTATATGAGACTGAAAGCTGATCAGTGGGTATCTGCACCCACACTCTGCATTGAACAGATTCAGAGCTGCTTGAATGCTGCTGTGCTGCTGTCAGTGGCAGATAGAGAGATTGGTCTTCTGCAGTGAGAGATGTGTGGTCATGAAGAACCATGCTAAGACATAGTAGTAATGCAGTGGCAGAAATCTCCGTGTCCAGTCTGTGCTGTTCTCTGTGGAAAGCCTGTTCTTTGATTTTCTGTGGGGGGGTAAGAGGAACAGCTCTCATAGCAGCACCCCTTGCTCTTGCCTTCTTCAGGCCCAGCCCATCTTTGGAAGAAACTTTCCAGTTCTGGTTTACAGTATACTGGCAAAAGCATTGTATTGCCCCTTCAAGAAATTCTTCTTCAGCACAGGCCTCCATTGGATGACACAGTAGTGATTGTATTAGTGCGTATGAGAGAAAGGGAAAGGGACAAAGTCGTTTATGAGGCTCCTCACAAAACTCTGCACACATCTCTGTCCAGCTTTTTCACCACAGCTTCTCTTTTGGTGTGGTGCCTTGGGTACACAGCTGGGCAGCTGGGGAATTTGCAAGGTGGGAGGGAAGTTTTGTTGACTCTGCTGTGAACACAGAGCGTTCACAGGAAAGAATTCCTCTGAATACCCCCACATGAAAGTGGAGAGGGGTCTGCCCACAGGCAACCACCACTTGTGAATGGGATTGAAAGAGGAATCACTTCTTGAATCTCAGCCTAAGCATGTGAGAATGAACAGATCTGACAGATTTACTTTTAGGTAACAGCCTGGCTTTATGCCCAGTCATCCCTTCTAAGGCATCTGGGGTGGCAGAAATGTGTGTAAGCCCCAGAGGCTTAACAAACTATGTTCACTGAGTCCTAAAAATGTGGGCTAGTCAAATCCTGTTTGTCTGCCTCCACATGCTGTCCATGCTCCATAGAGAACTGATACATGGGTTCCTAGGCTGGGACTAGGGGCTTCCTGTATACGCAAATAACAATAAACATCAAACCTAATTCAGGGCAGTATTTTGTATCTGCAGTACCCTTGTTGTGAGGAAGGGGAAGCCGGAAGATGTGGTCCGTGATCTGATTACTCAGCTGGGCTCTGTCAGTGCTGTTGTTTTCCATGAAGAGGTAAGAGAAATACTTGAGTGACACTGTTAAAAGATAAAATTAGGTTGTGGAAGTTTCTTCCACAACCAAATGGTGATGCAGATCCTGTGTGTTCAGAGCCTTTCTTGTCTGTGGTATGTTAACCTTGGGGAAACTGGCTAGCTCTTAGGATGGGGATGTTGTAGGTGTCTGTGTGGGAGTCCTTGCTGGCTGGTAGCGGCTACTTGTGATTGATTGCTTGCAGGTGCTGTCTTGAGGAAGAAGAGTTTCTGGCAACTGGCATTTTGGGTCAGCTGAGTCTATTTCTCTATCTGTTTGCATCAAGCTGCCTTTTCCTGGCACCTTCCTTGCACAGGGAGCTAGCTGCCAGGAGGCATATTGTATTGAGCATAGAAAAGGCCCACAGTGAGTTGACAGTACCCATAGTTAGGCAGCTGCCCACCAATGTGTGTTAAAGAACAAAAGACAAGTCCAGTCCTGGACTGTCAAGGGGCTTGGTGTGTCATTGACATCTCTTCACCAAGCTATTTGATCTAGAGCCTGCCAGTTCAGTGGAGGGCTCTGGATCCAAACCACCAGATCTGGAGGCTTTGTCCACACACCACACACAAATATGTATATACACGTATGTATGTAGATGTATGTATGTAAATGCACTCAGCAGAGGCTGGACCTCAGAGGGGCCTAATGCAGGAATTACTGTGACCTGCACTGCAGGTACTCCTGCTGTCAGGCCTAAGACCCTTGTAACTTGACAACCCACACATCTCACAGTGCCTAATTCCATGCAGCTCTAAGAACAGCCACAGAGGATCAGACAGAAGTCCTCATCTCACTCCATAACCTTCTTCCTGACAGTGACCAATTACGGATGTCCAGGAGCAGGACTAATCTGTAAAGATACTTTCCCTGAACACCTTCCCAGCTTCCAAGAATCTGTGGCTCAAGGATTTCCTGAAATAGCAATGCTGTCCTTATATTCAATAACCCTCAGTGGATTTCTTTTGTATAGATTTGTCTGGTCACCTTTCCAGCCCATGCAAACTTAAAACATCTGCAACATTCTACATCAAGGAGTTCCTTATTTCAGCATTGGCCATAGTAATGGATAGTGAAAACATGCTTTGGGTTTGGCAGAGGGAAAGACTTGGAGATTGTCTGTGTGCACCTCTCTAAAGGGAGATGGCCTCACTGCATTTTGTTCTCCCTAGGCCACACAGGAGGAGCTGGATGTGGAAAAGGAGCTGTGCCAGGTGTGTAGTCAGCATGGGGTGAAGGTTCACACATTCTGGGCATCCACGCTGTATCATCGGGATGACCTTCCCTTCAAACCTATTGCCAGGTGGGCTGCTCCATGGTATCACTCGCTCTTCTGCTGTCTCATTTGTTTCTCACTCCAGTGAACTGCTCAGGGGGGTTTTAGTAATCTGGTCCGACAGGGAAAGGGACTCATTATCCCACCTGCATTTATGGAACGGTGCTGCCATGCTCATACACTCCAGTGTGAAGGGACACATCTGTCCCTCTATACTAGTAGGGTTTATGCTTCAGTATGCATAAAACCAAGCAGTTTGTTTGACCATTTATTGAGAGACTGGTTTCTCTTTGCCCTTCAACCACCACTGTTTGGATACTCAGTCTGCAGTGCCCAGAGTCCATGTGATATTGGACTGGATCACTCCATTACCCCATCTGGCTAAATGTGGCTGCCTATGACAGTGTCCCTTTGCTTGTGGACTCTTCATGGCTCCCTCAATAGTCACTTGAGATGTAGTTGATGGAGTTGAGTGACTCATGGTATCCTATAGAAAATGTATAATGTAGGACGGAAGAGTCAGGCCATAAAAATGCCTGTTTATTGACTGAAAAGGCAGCAAGAGGATGCAAATTTTTACATTGAGGTTAGCAGTGGGTAATCAGAACTTATGTGAGATAAATGTGACCCTCGTGGATTGCCCCATTAGGACACATCTTAAATTGAAAAGGCAACATTTGCATCAGAAGCAGAAAGAAACTGGGTGAAGGACTGAACTTCTGATGGTTGCTAGCCCCAGGGGCATCTACCTCAATTGTTTCAGGCAATGTACAACAACCCCTCAGGAGAGTGCAGCCAGAAAACAAACCCTCCATCTGAGGAAGCCATGAGGTGCTGTGTGTGGGGCCCAGGGTAGCCCTGCTGCCCAAGGAGATGTGACTGTGCTGTGATCTGCGCAGGTTGCCCGATGTCTACACCCATTTCCGAAAAGCCGTGGAATCTGAGGCAAAGGTCCGGCCAACCCTGCGGATGGCAGATCAGCTACAGCCTCTGGCTCCAGGGGTGGAGGAAGGGTGCATCCCTACAATGGAGGATTTCGGGCAGAAGGGTGAGAAAGTTGCGCCCATGGAATCCCACTTAGAGGTGTCTCTTACTGAGAATCAAAACATGGAGGCCTCCCAAAGGCAGGGGTTGCCCTTCAAACTGTAACTAAGCCTCTGTTCACTCATAAATAAAGGTAAATTCCCTGCTTGGAGGAGCTGCCCTCCAGCTGGGTGGCAAACATCCTCTTAGTCATTAATTTTTAGTATGTTTCATGTGTCCCTTTGTTTTAAAGGAAGACCAAGAAAAGCTGAACATCCCTAGATTTTGAGCTTCCTACTTCTGAGCTGCTTTCAAAGGGGGTAACAAGGTGTGGTGTTTTCTGTGGCAGATCCCAACACCGATCCACGAACAGCCTTCCCTGGCAGTGGAGGAGAGACCCAGGCTTTAATGAGGCTGCAGTATTATTTTTGGGACACGGTAACTCTTACATTTCCTTGTCTACATCCTCCCCCTTGTACATACGGCTGTGCAAGTGGGTGAGGCTTCAATTTCACTTCCTAATAATATTTCCTTAGCTCCTGTATAACACTTTACGAAGGAGGGAATTAGCATTATTTCAGCCTTCAGAGAGACAAACTAAATCAAAAAGAAGTCATCCAGGAACTGGGAATGTCAGCCAAATACTTTTGAACCTGGTTTAGTGGCCATCCATCTTAAGTCTTTTTTTACATCAGCTTTTAGGAATTGGGATGATTTTTTAGCTCCTTTACCTTGACTTGTCCTTTCTATTCTCCTATCCCACGTCATCAGCAATGTAGTTCCTCCATTTCTGAGGAGTGAGAAGTGGCCTGAAGGGCTGCAGCTGCCACTGGGTTGAGGAACAACCAATCTAAGCTCTTGCCCACAGTTAAAAACAGTAGGAAGTTCCTAGTAGACTGTTTAAAAATTCACAGTCAATAATTACAGTTACTTCTTACTCCCCCACTTTGGTGAGGTGAAGCTGCTGCTGACTGCATTTTGTCTGTGCATCCTGACCAGTTTTGAACCTTTTTCCAGTGTAGTTTGAGGAACTGCCTTAGATTTACGTTGTGTGAATTTAGACAAAGACACATGTGCTGATTTCCAGTAGCATCAGACCCTACGCAGCTTTGTGGGTAAAGAGGGTAACATCTCCCCAGCTGAGATGGCTTAAGAAGTGTCCTGTGCTCAGTGGATCACTGGGACAACCCCAAGGGGGTTCTTTCAGCTGTGCTACAGAAGCTCCTGTATTCCTTTGCTGTTGGGGAGCATTGTCCTTGTTGAACTCCAGTGGACAGTTCAGTCCCACACAGATGTTCATTTGCTCCCAACCAGCAGGATGAGGGAAAGAATTAGAAGGGTAGAAGTAAGAACTTGGCTTGGGATAAAATATCCCATGGCTTGGGATAAAGACAGTTGAGTAAGTAGAGCAAAGGCTGCATGCACAGGCACAGAAAACCAAGAAATTCGTTCACCACTTCCAATTAGCAGGCAGTTGTACAGCCATCTCCAGGAGAGCAGGGCTCCATCACACCTAACGATAACTTGGGAAAATAAATGCCATCACTCCAGATAGCTTCCCTTTCCCAGCTTTATATGCTAAACATGACTCCATGTAGTACGGCATATCCCTTGGATCAGTTGGGGTCAGCTGTCCTGGCTGAGTCCCCTCCCAACCTCTTGTGCACCCCCAGCCTGCTCACTGATGGGGTGAGGAGCAGAAAAGGCTTTGACTCTGTGCAAGCACTGCTCAGCAGTAACCAGAACATCCCTGTGTTATCAGCTTTGTGTCCAGCACAGATACAAATCACAGTCCCATACCAGCTACTATGAAGAAAATAAACTCTGTCCCAGTGAAAACTACATGCATACATGCATAACTTCTACTCTTGGTCAAGCATTAATAGAATCAGTGCTGGAAAATCTTCTGGTTTGTTATGCAAATATTGTCTTCCCCAGTGAGCTAGAACAGCCCTTTAGCAATATGAACTTGCACAGCGAAGGGGATCGAGGAGAGATCAGGCTTCCCTATATTCCTTGCATCATGAGTGAGGTGCTTAGAAAATGGAAGATGTAAGTGGCCCAGAAACAACAGCCATCAGGATCCCTGCAGCTGAGTGTTGGGTACTGTCAGAGACTGGTTCTCAGACTCAAGCAGCCATATGGACAAGGGACCCAGCTGCCAGTCCCACTGGTGCTTTTAAGTGGATTATTGATCCACAGTCAGGTAGGTATATGCAGGGAGCAGCACAGCCAGCTTCTTAGTGCTTGTAGAAAGCAATGCACTACAAGCTGAAGCAGGGAGCATAGCTTGTGACATGCATTCCTGAGCTATAATGGAAACTGCTGGCCTGATTCATGCCTGTGCACTGGAGGCAGTCATTTGGCAGTTCTGTAATCTTGCAGGCAGCCATGAGAGGGAGCCCAGTGCTGCCAGATTGCCCTAGCCCCAGTGTGAAAGAAAACTTATTTAGCAGATTGCATATGAAGTATTAAAATAATTTGTTCTTTTGCTTGCACAGAACCTAGTTGCGTCTTACAAGGAGATTCGGAATGGACTGGTGGGAATGGATTACTCAACCAAATTTGCACCATGGTAAGGATTTTTGTTGTGAGGCTGGAAGCTCCTTTTCTCCTCCCGTCCCAGACTGATGTTACCTGACTGCTGAGTGCTCACTGGTATGGGTGGGGGTCTCAGTGTGATTCATTTCGCCCTTTTTGCTGGGGCAGCCCCAGAGCTGTTCTTTGGTGTGCTTCCAGGCAGCATTTCCCAAAGGAACATCGCTGCAATCATTCCTGCAATTAGGAATTGATGAAGCATACAAGTACTGTGCCAAGAGCCCAGCGTGCTGGGAGCAGTGATGTGGACAGGGCACACCACTTCCGTTTGGCTTTGCTCTGTGCTGTGTCTCAGGGGTGGTTGAGAGCAGTTGGGAAAGAGGCAGAACTTAAGCATTTTGACAGGGTTACAGCAGAACTTGATCCAGCCTTGGTTTGCTGAATGCTGTGGGGCAGATCACCTCACCTCACTACCATTCCCTTTTTCTGTGGGGTGAAGAGACACTTCTGATTTGTCCTATTGCAGAAGGATCTCTTGGGTGGGCAAATGTGATGATTTCTAATCAGGGGTTTTAGTCTCTGTTGCTGGAAGGGAGGGGCAAAGTTACTTCCAGACTGAAGCTGCACCAGCAGAACCCAGTTCAGCCTAATGCTGAGAATATCTGGAGTGTTTTCCTGGCAGAATTGCGACGTGAAACGATTTTCTGAGGCTATTACATGCCAGTTTTTCTTATTTTCTATTGGCTTCGTGCTTTAATGGTTGCAGTGGATGGCTCCACCTGCTGGCACTTTGGGATCTCTGACCACTGGCACTGCAGAAGTTCTGTTCGTGGTCTGTGCTGCAGTTTTTCCAAGCTGGCCATTTGCCCAGAGCAGACAGTCCTGAGCTACCTGCCCCAGAGTGTTCCTCTGTCAGATGATTGAAATCAGACTGTTCCAGATTGCAGCCAGTCGTTCACATCTCATACCGGCTGTTTCTAAGTGTTAGAGCTGGTCAAGAATTCAGGAAAAACTCTTCAGGCCCTTTCTTCCTGTTTTCCAAAATTCATTAGGACGTCAAATGTTTCCACGAGCCCTAGCAGGAAATTGCAGTAAAACACATTTCTAGGAAAATCACACTAAAAGTTGTTCTTATCATCCTTTGCAATGGGATTGGAGTCTACAAGCCCTTTCCTGTCTTCTACAGCACCAATTTGGAACAAATGAAAGGAGCCCAGAGGACTGGAATGCCAAATCTGAGTTTGATTCCCTAGTTTTCCTACCCTGCCTGAGATTTCAGCAAGACTCTTGTATGACTTCTTCACAACTTGACTAAAGAAGTTTGGGAAGACAGTGGCAGAACCACAAGCCAAGCAAAATGTTTCAGACAACACAGACACAAAACTGCCCCTCCACTCCCCCTATGTGGATATCAAGCTGTCAGTCCTGCATCACATTCAGGACTGAAAGCATCATTCTTATGCTTTCAGGCTGGCGCTGGGCTGCATTTCACCTCGATACATCTATGAGCAGATCAAGAAGTATGAAAAAGAGAGAACAGCAAATCAGAGCACATACTGGTATGTCCGTGCATGATCAGTGTGGGTTGTTTTCTCTGAAAAGGAAACTGGCATGGAGTGATTTGTTGACTTTCTTCTTAAATAACGTTTGTTTTTCCTGTGCCTGCTGTCTTGTTGCAGGCCTGTTTCAGTATGGAGGGCCACGAGGATGATCAGGGGGCTGGAGCATCTACAAAGATAGACCGAGAAAGTTGGGGCTGTTCAGCCTGGAGAAGACAAGGCTGTGTGGAGACCTCATAGCAGCCTTCCAGTATTTGGAGGGGTCTACAAGGATGCTGGGGAGGGACTCTTCATCAGGACAAGGGGGAATGGGTTTAAACTTAAACAGGGAAGTTCAGGTTAGATATTAGGAAGAAGTTCTTCACTGTGAGGGTGGTGAGGCACTGGAACAGGCTGCCCAAAGAAGTGGTAAATGCTCCATCCCTGGCAGTGTTCAAGGCCAGGATGGACAGAGCCTTGGGCAGCTTGGTCTAGTGTGAAGCCCGTGGCAGGGGGGGTTGGAACTGAATGATCTTAAAGTCCTTTCCAACCCAAACCATTCTATGATTCTATGATTTGTTTGTCGTTGACATCCAGAGGCTTTAGGCACTTTATAAGTAAAGATTATTAATGTTAGTTGTTATTAATATTGCTTGGAAATTGTGCTGAGGTTGATGCATCCACCACAGGGCTGGCCTTGAACTTGCTCATGCACTCTGATCTGCCAAGACACTGTGAATTAAAGCCTGCTGGGGAGCTTTCTTGGGGAATCAGGTTCATGTTAGAGCCTGGCCTAACGCTACATCTGGATGGGAAAAAAGCCAAACCAGAAAGTCTATGCAAACTTTGTTTTCATATTGGTTTGCTACATTTGCAACATGTCAAGCAGCACAGTGGTTGATGGAGAACAGCCAGAACATTGCCAACAATTCTGGCCAAAATACTGAATCTCATTAAAATTCAAATGACAGACAAAATATCAACCTTTTGCCTGTTGAAGTGTATGCTATTTTTTTTCCTTCTTTCTTCAAAGACAAGTAAGGGAGGAAAGATTCCAAGCAATGAACATACTCCTGTGTTTCTGTCTAACAGCCAGCCAGCCAGCCTGCAGCAGGGGTGTAAGGGTGATCTGAGCATTTTAAAGTGATAAATAATCATTAAAAAAGAACCCGTCAAGCTCGCAGGCACTGCAGTCGATTCTACAGTGAAGTGGTTGACCCTCAGTATCATGACATTAGTTTTAGCATTTGGACAGTGTCCTGTTTTGTAATCAGATTTCCCAGAAAGATCTTTCAAGTCTAAGCATCAGCTGAGCTGATTTCCAATATGCCAGAGAGCTGAAGCAGGTCTCAGACACTGAGGTACCATCATTTTATAAGCAGCCCTTTTTATATTAAGCTATTTTCTGTGGGCCTAGCAGCTGATCTCATGAGCTAGCCACCGTAAAACCAGTTTTGAAAGGTGCCTTTTAAGTCCCTTACAAAGGTTATTGCTTAAATCAACACAAATCTCTTGGGAATGTGCTGACATGCTTGCTCATGCGGAAGCGTGAAGCTGAATCTGGTCCTCACCCTGCTCTTTGGAGAATTACATCTCGGTAGGGACAGATGAGAAACGGGTTTCCTGAAATCCTGCTCCTGTGCCAAGTTAAGGAAAGCTTCCCAAGTGATTCATGCAAAGTTTGCTTTCGCTGTCATCATTCAGGTGTAAGCTAGATAAGCAGGCATGGGGCAAGAACTGGTATCATGGGAAGCTATGGGAAATAGCTCATTGTGAATAAACCTCCCTCATGGTGTTAATGATGGGTGCTGTGGAAGCAAAATCCTAATTCAGTGATTTTATCTGACCCACGGTGAGATACAGACATGCCTTTGTGTTTTAGGGTCCTCTTTGAACTGCTGTGGCGGGATTACTTTCGATTTGTGGCCCTGAAGTATGGCAGAAGGATTTTCTCTTTAAGAGGTGTGTATGGATCACCACATTTGGTGAGAAGAGGTAGTCTTACAACAGCGAAAGTAAGAGAAGAGGCTGTCATCACTGTGTTGTACAAATGTTCTTCTCATAGCACTTGTGTCGCCACCCTGGGATGTTGCTGTGGGCTTACTGTTAGCTCAGAAGTGCCTCAACACCATGAAGTTGGACGTTGTAGACACTGAGGTTTTTTCCTCAAATCTGGTTAGAATGGGAAGTATTGTTAACACCTGTCAGTTGGAAGCAATAGCACAGTAAGAGTAAAGGTGCTTTTTCTGGAGACATCCCACCTTTGGAAAGAACTCAGGCTTGCCCAAGTTCACCAGTGAATCTGGGAAAGAGCAAGAACCAACCCAGCAGTGTGAATCCCTAGAAACCAGATATTCATTCCGCCTTGTGCTACATAGGAGTCAGAAGAAGATTCAGTTCCAGACCCAGTGACTTAGTACAGGTGTCTACACATGAAATGGGGTCTGAACTCTTAATGCAGTAACAAATATCTAGTCCATATTGTCAGGAAACCCTACAGCTGATGCCTGTCCTGGGTGAGCTGTTTTCTGTGTGATGTACCTGCCCACACGTAAGCATGCAGCACTGTTTTAGATGCCCCAGGGCAGTCCATCTGGCATCCAACTGTGGCTGTGGAGGAGCACATTTCCCTTAAAGTGTGTGTCACATCTGTCAGGCCTCAGTAGCTGTTTCAAATGCCCTGCAGCATTCCAAATGACACTGGATGTCAGTGGTGGGCCCAAGTTTACATGTCTGGAGCTAGAGCCAAGTTGTTCCTGCTGCCCCCTTTCCACTGTACAAAGGACTGTAATTACCATTGGTCACCCCCCTCATCTATTCCTACGCCACTGCAGGAGGAAACTGTTACCAGGGGCTTCTGCCAGGTAATTCTGGGTTTACTATCTGCTACAGAAACATTTCACATAAACATTGTCCTGGACTAAAACTGACCAAGTAGCTTGGGCCAGAGCACATGGAGTAGCTTCATTCTAATGTCTTAGTGCCTTTGGCTCTCATTGTTTTATTAACTGCCTGTGTCAGCATTTGCCTTCATTAGCAGCTATTTTTTTCTCCAATAGGGCTTCAAAGTAAAGAGGCTCCCTGGAAAAAGGACCTGCAGCTTTTCAACTGTTGGAAAGGTCAGTAGAAACCACAGTTTTGGCTAAGTGTGCTTTTGGTTTCCACCTGTCTGCATGCTAACATGGGCTTTAACACTGACTCAGATTTATGCAGGGGAACTGTCAGTACAACCAGGGCCTGTCACATAAACTATTACCACCAAAGAAGAATCCAGCCCCTCGCTTCGGTGTGAATGCAGGGCACTTGGCTTTACTTCTGAGACGGAGCACAGTACAGGAGCAGGCCCTCAGGGTATATGTCATGAATGGCCAGGCTCTGTCCAACTGGCACACACTTTCTAAAGTGCGCTGCAGTTAGATTTGCCTGCCCAGGAAGAAGAGTTTATGACCTGGTGGTCCCTTCTGTTCAGTCACACAGAGGCTGACCAGCTTCTCACCAGTGCTAGATTGCTGTGCCTGCTACATTTTGTTCTGATTGGTTTTGGTTAGAAGCTTAGAACAGGGTTAGAATAAATCACATCTTTTGTTATGCCACTGCCTTTTAATATCCTTGCTTTTCTTTAGCTTTTATAACTTTGTTGTCATATGAATAGCAAGTATAATATCTTAAAACTTGGAGGGACTGACAGATTGAAGTATCAGAATCAATGAAATAGACACCTACGTATCTTTCTTCATGTTAATGTCATGTGTATCCATTTGTACACAGGTATAATAAATCTCCTTAAAAATAGATAAGGCTGTCTACTTCTCAGTTACTAAACCCTGGGACTTATCCAGTACATCCCTGTCTGCTGTTAGTTATCTGTCGAGAGTCTTTCTGTTCTTCACCCATCTCACAATTGTCTGTATATTTATTTTGCTGTGCAAAATTGCAGTCTGAGTTTTTTTCTGTACCTTGTTTTTTTTCTTGACAGATATTCTCATTTTAATTTTCAGTATAATTTCCCATTTCCAGTGGGTCTTAGTGGCTGCAAGCCCCCTGAACCTCACTGAAATCTCTCCCTGCCACTTTACACTGGCACTGTCTTACCTCTCTGATGGCTGTGAGTTCATGACCACAGGTTGGTTTATGAGTGTCCCAAAATGTCATCATGTCCCAGCGCTGTCTTTTGTCTCTGCAGAGGGGAAAACAGGGGTGCCTTTTGTGGATGCCAACATGCGAGAGCTGGCTGCAACAGGCTTCATGTCTAATAGAGGGCGGCAGAATGTTGCCAGCTTTCTCACCAAGGACCTGGGTCTGGACTGGAGGATGGGAGCAGAATGGTTCGAATACCTGCTGGTAAGGCTGAACCCTTTTTGTGTCTGGAGTGGTTTGTCCTCCCTCCCCTGAGTGGCAGGCAGGAGCTCAGCTCTGCCTGATAAGGGAGGATACAGAAGATGATCAGTTGTTTCCAGGCTGATAGAAGTGCATGTATATACTGCTTGCATGGTATGTACTTCCCAAATTTTGCCACAGTGAAGCTTCCATCAAATATGATGTAGCTGGGAAATTTGCAACGATGGTTTTGATCCTCCATGTAAAGTTTTAGCCAGGGTCCTGTCACACTTGAGAACACTTTCAAACATCAGTTATGTTAACAGTGCTCTGATTGGCTCACCCCAGAGGCTGGGGAGGAGGACAGCCCAGAAATAGAACACAGAAAGAAATGTGTTGTGCCCGCTGATGCCAGTGTTGGCACAATGTCTTTGCATTGATTACTCTGGACAGGGAAGCCATCTAGTTAGGAACAGTCAAGTATGGACAATAGCTGGGTCAACTTCCAGAGAGCTCCACCCTGTCTGGAGGCATCCTTTTTCATGCTGGGAGTCATGGGTCTCCCTGCCAACTGGGGCACCAATTAATTTCTCATACGCCAGTCAGCAGCCATGTAAACTCAGTTAAATAGCTGGGCTGCTTCTCCATCCTTCAGTCCCCAGCTGATGTTCCCTCTGGTGACACTGATGTCAGGAGCATCATGCTGAGTGGTGAAAACTGAGACTGAGGAGATGAATCTGCATGAAAAAAAAAACTAACACCTGAAACCTTCTCACCATGTTCAGTATTTAAAGGATGGCTACAAGAAGATAGAGACTCCCTTTTTACAAGGAGTCACATGGAAAAGATGAGGGGTCATGGGTACAAGTTACTCCTGGGGAATTCCAACTGGACACAAGAAGAAAAATTTTCACACTGAGAACAATCAGCCACTGGAAAAATCTCCCCAGGGAAGTAGTGGGTTCCCCAACACTGGACACTTTAAAGATTCAACTGTACATGGTCCTGGGACATCTAGTTTATGTCATGCTTTGCCTCAAAAGATGATCCTTGAGGTCCCTTCCAACCTGGTATTCTAGGTTTCAAAGCAGTTAGGAAGATGGCCTCATTTCACAGAGAGAGCTTCATGTACAGGCAAGCCTCATACTCAAAGTCTGATTAAGAGTTGGGAGTCAGGAACTGAGCTCTGACAGGGGGACAGCCTTGCCTTCCTCAACTAGGAGCTCGGCTCACTTTGCAGTC
Source organism: Loriculus beryllinus (assembly GCA_039877255.1). Lineage (NCBI taxonomy): Eukaryota > Metazoa > Chordata > Aves > Psittaciformes > Psittacidae > Loriculus > Loriculus beryllinus. The sequence continues at coordinate 16,459 of JBCJKH010013309.1, read as the reverse complement.
AGATGAGAGGGGCAAGATAAATTCCAAGTCCTGTTTCCCAGGTGAGGAAGACCTGGGAGGTCTCACACTAGAAAGATGCAACTTGGGTTACATACCTTTATTCATATGGGCATGAATGTCACCAGCCTTTCTGGAAGCGGGATTTAGCACTCTTACCTCAGGAAGCCCCGGATGCTGACTGCCACTGCAGGCTGGTGTGGCACATGCTGATGCTTGTGTCTTTCTGTCCCTTCCTTTCAGCTTGTATCACACTGACACATTGCTAGACAGCTCTGTTACTTTAAATTGGTGGCACCCCCAGAGTAACGTAGAGGAGACATCAGTCTGATGGGGGAGATATGGCTACAGAACGGTGGAGGCCAATACAGAACTGAAACTGGTCTTGCTTGCCTCTAAAGAGGAAAAGCAATGCATATTTAATCTCTGATACTTCCAGCAAAAGCCCACTGAGTGTCTGTGCATGCCTGTTAAGAAAAGGGTGTTTCTCATCCACACCAGATGGGCAGGGAGACTAAGGCTCTCTGAGGCCAGGGGAAAGGCCAGAGACCTCTGGTGTCCTGAACAAAATAAATCTCAGCTATGATTCCATGCACAGGGTCAGGCCCGAAGGAAAGGGAGAGAAACAAACAGAAGAGAATGCCAGGAAGGGGCAAGGCTGAGGGGGAAATGAGCCTGCCTCTTCTAGTCCTCTTGGATTTGCCCTCACCTCCCACAGATGCTTTCCTGCATGCCAAATGTGCAATCAGGCCTCTGATGGCATCTTTCTTTCCCTCCTTATCTGCCCAGCCGGAGGAAGTGCTGTGGGAAGGGGAAGCACGGTGAGTATAGCTGGCTGTGGATCACCCTGACCCCAGCTCTTGCTGGCTTTGCAAGGAAAGGGGAAGGGACCTGGCGGAGCATACTCCCCTGTGCCTTCTGCCATTGGGGTGCATTGAGCTGCTCGCTTTGAGGAGTGGCTGAGATTTTTGGAAACATCACTGTGTGGCCTGTCTGTTGCTGCAGAGCAGAGCACTGAACCTGCTGAGTGACATGTCTTTGCATTCTTCCTGCCACGCCTGCCAGCTTTTGCAATGCTGACACCCCTCTTGGGAAGGCCCAAAGATGTCACACCCTATTTGCTATCACCGACACTCCCCTCCCGAGCTAGGTTTGAATTGTTCTACAGTTGGAAAGCTTCTGATGCTGGATTTGAGCCATGCTGTGCCGCTGAGGAGCACTCAGACTGGACCTTGTTCTGCTCTCATTTGTGGCTGTTACAAGAGTCTTGCTCCAGTTTACATAAGCACCCTTGAGTGCAGCCTACTGAGCACCTCATGAGAACTCAAGTGATTCCCGTAGCAAAGCATGTTTCTTTGCCAAGAGTTGAGGCTTATCATAGAATGGTTTGGGTTGGAAAGGACCTTGAGGTCATCCAGTTCTCTGATACGGGCAGGGACACCTCATCCTAGACCATGTTGCCAAAGGCTCTGTCCAGCCTGGCCTTGAACGCTGCCAAGGGGCAACCTGTTCCAGTGCCTCACCATCTTCACCGTAAAGAACTTCTTCCTTATATCTAACCTGAACTTCCCCTATTCAAGTTTAAACCCTTTACCTGATGAAGGTTAAGTATAGCAGAGAAAAAACTTAAGTGTTTATACTGATTGCATCTTCGTACACTCAGTTTGGTCATTCCATACAGTCCAAATTAGACTTGTCTCCAGCCTGCCTAATAGGATCTGCAGATGATTTTATTCATCTGTGGTCTCTGGGTAACTGATCAGAATTTTCTCTTATATTTGGAATGTAGTGGGCCACTGTTTCTTGGAATACGAGCAGTCAAAAGCTAGGTCTACTTGTCATGAAGTCTGCCACATGATGGCAGAAAGAGAAGGATTTATTTTCTCTTTAAAAAGGAAACTGAAAAAAATACTTTGGTTGGACTTTTACCTGTCTCATTGGCCTAAGGACTAGGAAGTGAAGTAGCCTGGGAAGCTGATCCCAGCTGTAAAAACCAGAATCACAGAATGGTTTGTGTTGGAAGGTACCTTAAAGCTCACCCAGTTCCAGCACCCTGCCACAGGCAGGGACACCTTCCACTAGACCAGATTGCTCCAAGCCTTGTCCAGCAGCCATGCAGCATGGTCCTCTTCTGAGCCAAATGGCCATACTTAAGTGGGAGAGCTCTGACTACCCCAGTGTAACCAGACTGATTCCCATGCAAGGAATTTCCACTTTGAGATAAAAAGTGGATGAAGAGAGAAGACTCACAAGGGCCTCCACCTTGTCATACTGTTTTCTTCTTCTGTTCTCAAGGTGGATTATGATGTTTGTAGCAATTATGGCAACTGGTTATACAGCGCTGGTGTTGGCAACGACCCACGGGACAACAGGAAGTTTAACATGGTTAAGCAAGGCCTGGATTACGATGGCAATGTAAGTCTTGTTTGGCTGTCTTACAATGAATAGTGCCGCAAAGCATCTGTGATAGTTTCAGGGAACAGAGGTGGTCAGTCTGCTATGTGGGTACTGCTGTGTGGAATCTACTGTGTCGAAATGGCAAAAGCCATTCTGTGATCTCCTCCTTGCCAACAGGCAGGCAGGTTCCTTGTTTCACAGGAGGATCTGACAGTTACAATCTGCTGCTGTCCCCAAAGAGGCTGGTGCTCTGTATGCCCTCCCTGCACTGCTGTTGGTCTGTGCTTAGTGTTTCATCACCACTTCTTCCAGGCAACAGCCACATCCCATCAGTATCTCACACAGCCATTTCCTCGAGCACGGAGCAGCTTCTTGGAGAACTCACAAGTGACAGGAGAGATGGAGCTGCTCCTTGGGAGGTTCTGGAGAGTAAATTAAACTTGTGACTCCTCTGACTGTCCTCTGTAAGTGGTGGGAGCAGATAAATCACCCTTTCCACATGCTTAGCCAGACTTTACATACTGGATTGCCTGTTTCCTCCCTATTCTTTAGTTTCAGGCAAGCTGCTCTGTTGCCTTTTGGCTAAGTCCTGACTTACTGGCAGGACTTAGCAAGGAATCAGAAATCAGTCCCAGTAGGAGACACAGCAGTAGAGTTAATGGGAGAAATTCAGGGGCAAGGAGGGGGGTTTATCTTGCTAAGCACAAGAGTGTGCAGCTGATCTAATCACCCTAGTTTCCTTCAGTCATTGGAAATTAAAAAGGACTTCTTGGAAGTGACTTTGTATCACTGTGTCTTAAATAGGGCAGGTGAACTGTACCCAAAAAGCACCCATTTCCCTCCTCTGCCTACATCCATGAGAAGAGCTCCAGCATCCAGCTGTCTGTGCTGAGGCACTAGTTTTGAGTAGAGAGTTTAGCAGGGGGGGCTAAGGCTTGACAGAGGTAGCTGATGCAGTAGCACACCAGCTTCTTCACCTGGAAATCAGACTTTTCTTTGCTGTTAAGAAAGACGCCTGCTGGGAAGCACTTACGGATTGTTACTGAATTAATACTGTCCCACTGGTTCTGTTTTCAGGGGGATTATGTCCGCCTGTGGGTCCCAGAACTACAGGGCATAAAGGGAGCAGATATCCACACCCCTTGGGCACTGAGCAGTACTGCTCTCTCCCAGGTGGGAGTAACTCTAGGTGAGACATACCCACAGCCAATTGTGACAGCCGCGGAGTGGAGCCGACGCATCAGCCAGAGGCCTGTGAGTACTGGGAAGGTTGGGATGGGGTGAGAGGGCTCCAGGCACCCGCTGTGTGCCTGTAGGAGTGAGCGCCTGCAAATTTGGCTCTCCTTTCTGAGGTACAATGGGAAAAAATTACTTTAATGCAAAGTCACGTTACTTCACAGCACAGGGAGGTCCAGCTTTGCACAGGGACTATTTAGCAATGTCTGTCCTACCAAACTAAACATGGCTGAGGCACAAGCCCGAGTACTGATCCCCTGTCCTCCGGACAGTTACAGTTAATGTGCTCCCCAGCACTATTTTTGCCAGGGCCAACAAGCACCTTCCAGAACCTTATCCAAGCATAATTTGAGCATACCACATGCTTAGGACTGTCACAAAATACAGTCCACCCATATCATATGGATATATACTGTGCCAGGTCGGTTGGTTTTGAGGCTGAAGCATGAACCGTGCCTGTTTTGTTTATTATTTTCTAGGTAGCTTTTCTTAGTCAGGTTTTTCTTCATGGACATACATAGTGCAGATATACCCACTGGTGAATGAGTAAATTCTAGCTGCTTCTTTATCCCATCAACTTTGTATAGTCAGTGGGGCTTAGCCATATAGATCGTGTCCTTCACAGCATCCTTCCCTGCCCTCCAGACCTTCCCAATGGCAAGCAGGGAGGAATGGGGCATCTCTGAAGGCCGTCACTGGGCTAACCACCCCCTGATGCAGACAGAAGAGAGCTGAGGCTAATGCTTAGCTTCTACTCTGTTCATGAGGGCAAAGTAAAACCAACTAACTTCCTACCATGCTTGAGGGCATCCAAACTGGAGTCAGTAAGATATGGGGACTGGCTCTTGCACTTTGCTTTTTGGGTATACCTCCCCTTTAGGATGGGGAGAGATTAAGATGTGGATCCTGCAGTACATCAGGACTTGTATCTGCTGCCTGGGCTGCTGTTCTTGGAGAATGGGAGGAGAATGGAAGGGTATGGAAGGAAAGTGCTCTGTCAGTCTGGTAGGGTCAGTGGTGGTGGAGCTGGAGGGAAAGAAGAAAATAGACATCACCAATGGTTGTGTATGTCAAGGGGCTCTCATAATTTTGTCTTCCCCCATGCATCCTCCCTGCCTCCTCCCCAGTAAGGATACTTTGTGAAGACTCAGATTTAGTCATCATACTATGTTCAGTTAAGAATGAAGGACGTCTCTGTTTCAGGTTTTAATCCTAAGGTGCAGTACCAAGTTCTCAGGCCACATTTCTTTGCCATGAGTGGAAAGTTTTGTGGAAGCAAAGCCTTCCACTTTTAGCCATGTTGTTGAAGGGCCTGGATTATCACCCTTCTGTTTAAAAGTGCATCTGAGATCAGAGAAGGGATTTTGTGAAGGAGCCCCTTGATGAGACACTGCTTTGAGACAGTGATAAAACCTGAACCCAAAAAGCTCGTCCGCCAGGCAGGAGTTCTGTTCTGATCAATGCTCCAGCTCACTTTGGGCTCTGTGGGGCTGCACTGCCACACTGTGCTTGTGGAATTAACATACTACTGGGGGGAGAGACTATTGGCTCAGTGTCACTGACGCCTGGAGAAGCCTCCTCCTCACCCCCCAAATGGAGTATCAAAATACCTTTGAAAATACAAGCCCATACCTTACCACAAGCCCTAGTTTCCCCAGTCCAAGCCCAGAGCTGCCAGGCCTCCCCACCTTCTTAGTGAACTTGGGAGCAGAAATGCCACTTACACATTTTCCTGCATGTCAGGGCTGCTTTGTGATCAAGACTCACTCCACAGCATGGGTAAATATCTCACTGTTCATCTTCCATCTGCTGCAGGGAAGAAGTCCCCATCCCAGGGGCAGGAGAGGACCTGCACACCCTCCAGTGCAGCACAAGGACAGAGGGATAGATTTTTACTTTTCTCGCAAGAAAGATGCATGATGAAGGCTGCCCATCCATGACCCTGCTGGGGAGGTGCTTGGAGGAGCGTTCACTGCTGAAGATGCCAGGGGAGGGGTTAACCTTGATCCATCGGGATGTGCCTGTTCAGTGTTCCCAGGGACACGAGCTGGATGTGAGTGTGTGGAGGTTGGGTATTAGCACCGGTTGTGGTGATCAGATCTTGTGTTTCACTGTGGTGCTGAGGCTGTGAGTTCCTGAGCAGTTCACCTATTGCTCCCCAGGAGCGGCTGCCCTTCAGTGCTGAGGCTGTGACTGCCATGGCCAGTGTGTTCCTCTCACCTTTGTAAGTTGAAAGGCACTCTCTAATTGATATTAATTAATCAAAATGGTGTGGCTTTTCTATTTGGAGGAAGTGTGGCTGCTTTTCCAGAGCTTCTTGCCACTGGTGCTTACGGCTGTTACAGCTAAATTTCTACCTCCCTTTACAGCCTGGAGCAGATGATGGTTTATGTGGCAGGTGTTCAGTCAGAACTCTTCCTAGTGAATTTTCTTACACTGATTTTTCATGCTTTAAAGCTTTAAAACTACCAATCATGAGATTAAAAGTTTTGCTACTGGAATATTTTGTCTTCCTCATTTCCACAGAGATCCATAGACAGAGTGGGACTTCAGAGGACATTCTCCTACTGTGTCTCCTACAGTACTTTGGAGAGACAGTTAAGTTCCTCTTGAAACTGCCCTGGAGTCCTTGCAGCATCAGGTTGCTTTTGATGCCAGCCTGGAAGCTGGAAACCGTTCCGCTCATTCGCTGAGAACTGCGTTTTGTCCTGAGCATCCAGATCAGTCTGAAATGGTTCCCTGTCCATTTTCCTCAAGGAATCACAGAACGGTTTGGGTTGGAAGAGACCTTAAAGCTCATCCAGTTCCAACCCATGACCCACGGGCACGCACACCTTCCACCAGGTCGCTCAAAGCCAGGTCATGCCTGGTCTGTATGGGAATGGATGCAAACAGCCTTAAGGACGGCGCCGTGCCCTGCGGGACAGAAGGATCTCCTTTCACCCCCGCCCCGGCTGCCCCAGGTCTCCGTTGAGGAGAGAGCCGTGCCGAGGCACTCCGGGTAGGGCGGGCAGAGCCCGGCTGGAGGCGGGGCGAGGCGGGAAGCGAAAGCGCCGCGGAGCCGGGCGGGGGAAGTTGGAGAGCCGGGCGGCCATGACCACGCTGTCGGTGGGCCTCGACCCCGACCCCGACCCCGGCCCCAGCCCCGCCGTGTCGCCGCCAGACCTCCACGCCGTGCCCATGGTGGCGCTCAACTACAGCCTGCGGCGCCGCCTCAGCCTCTACCTCAACCCGCGGGCGGCGGCGGCCGCAGACTGGACGACGCTGGCGGAGGCGCTGGGCTGCGAGTACCTGGAGATCCGGCGGCTGGAGGCGCAGCCAGACCCCACGGCCGCGCTGCTGGAGGACTGGCAGTGCCGCTGCCCCGGCGGCGCCACCGTCGGCCGCCTCCTCGACCTCCTGCGCCGCCTCGGCCGCGACGACGTCCTCCTCGACCTGTCCGGCAGCGTGGGTGAGGCAAGGCGGCATCTCCCCTTCCTCTGCCCTCAGCGCGGCCGAGGGGCCCTGCCTGAGGGGCGGCGGGGACGGGGATGGGGTGTCCGCGGGCCGCGCTGGAACGGGCGCAGGGCCGAGCGTGCCGCCTCCTCTGTGGGGCTGATGTGGGTCGGGGCTTAGAGTTCGCTAGAGCGAGGCTCTCGGCACCCTCTGCCGCGGCAGAGCCCCGTTGAGCTCGGTGCCTGGAGGGGGTGGATGCTGCTTGCTTCGGGCTTTGCTGCTGTGTCTGAGCAGGGGATGTGAAGAAATGCCCTGCTCAAGCAGAACAGCCCTTCCCAGGCCGCGGAGCAACCTCCTCAGTGTTTTCATCAGAGCCTTGCGCAGCTTCCAACAGAGAAGGGAGAAGTGTGCTGTAGTTCCACTAGCCGTAAGCCCTGCAAAGTAATCTGGAGCCCTGTATTAGGCTGAACCTTCAATAATGAAGTTCTGTATGCCAAAGGATGCTTTGGGTCAGCCAGGAGGCATCTTGCACTGACACTGCAGTGTGAGAATTGCCGTGTCCGGGTCCAGTGTGATAGGAAGATAGTTAAAGGGAGAGGTGAGGATGTGTGGAACTGGATAATGGAAGGAAAAATAATTAACTGGATAAAGGAAGGGAAAAAGAGTTCCTTGAAAACTGTAAAATTGGTAGGTCAGTGAGGAGTATGAGGGTCCTAGTGCTGTTGTGATAACCTGTTCTGTATAGACTCTTCATATTCTGCATAATCACGGAAATTCAGAGGGAAGTCGGCTGTCATCAGAGGGGAAATTCATTGCCAAAGGATTTCCAAAGCAGGAGACTCTATTGCAGGCCTGTGTTGTATAATACAGCTTCCTGGGCTAGCGATGAAGAAATAATAACTTTCATTTCCTGTTACTCATGGTGATAAGTGAAGATGTAGAAACTCATCACTGTAGAGAGCAATGGAGGAGTTCCCTGTATTCCTGCTGTTCGCACTACTAAGGACCATATGCTGGAGACTCAGTTTTGGGAAAGACAGAACCTAATCGGTGTGCTTCGTGATCCCCTCATCAGAGGTTCATAATGTGGTGGATGGTTTTTGTCAGAGCCTGAACAGACAGCATTAGAGTGAGGAGGAGGAGCCTGAGCTTCAGGGAAGTCACAAGTTTGTCCTGGTGGGAGGTCATGCTGATAAGAGGAGACTGATAAATTCGTGGAAAAAAGACCCATTGAGGGCTATTCAACACAAAACCAGTGCTCCAGACTCAGGAAATTCCTCAACTACAAATGGTCTGATAGGTACATTATAAAAATAGATGTAGATTATGCCTAAAAGATAGATCATTTTAGGAAAATAAGCAGTGTACGCTTATTTTATCCTTAATTCTCCCCATGGCATCTAGTTTTGGTTACTGTTGGAGACCGGACACTGGGGTAGGTGAACCACTAGCCTGGCCCAGTGTGGCCATTCCTCTGTTAGTATTTTTGGCTGAGGACTGAAGCTGGGGCCTGGGACCTGTTGCTGGAGCTCCCAGCACTTGCAGAAACTGGAGATATTTATGCTTGTAAGAGGAAAAGACGGTTGCACACATTCTCGTGCATGGCTGCCAAGGTCACATCTCTCTGTGCGCTGTTAGGACTCCTCAGTGTGATTCAGCTCAGAAAACACCAGCACTGAGTTTCTGTGGTCTGAGCTTTCATCATAGGAGAAGCAGATCTGGGGCACAAAGGCTTCTCGAGTCATTTGAGAGGTGTCAGGATGACTGATGGACACAGGTCGTTCATAGGGCCAGTGTTGTACCTGCTGCCTACAGTGCATATCCCAGATGCTCTGGGGTCTCTGGAATAACACCTCATGCCCTTGCACAGGCAGATGAGCTGAGCTCCTTGGGGACACAGCATCCCTGTTAAACACAACTGCTTGGTACTCTGTGGCTCCAAAGGGTGTGTTTGGTTTGTGGTTTCTGCTGCAGGACCAGGTCCCTGGTCTGTCATTACGTGCTCCATCATCCTGGCTCTGCTTGGGATGCTAAAAATCAGTGTCTCCTGTGGCCTTGATAGTTCCACGTATGGGGCTGTGTTAAGGAGCTCCCCCGCTGCACGTGATCTCTCTCAGCATTTATTTCATTGTACAGTCATTTTAGGGATGTGAAGCTCTGCTTCAATATTTTTATGCTCTTCTTTCTGCTGAAACTCAGTGATGTTTGTTTCTTCCTGACCCGTTATAGAAGCACTACTTCCCTGCTTGACAGTTAGTGGGTCTGTTCTCTCTGGTCATTTTGCACTTTAGGTTTCATGTTTTTATTCTTTCTTTCCAATACCTCAGACTTTTCTTTGGTTGTTAGAGGCATGTAAAGCCTGCGCTGTGTTAGATGCTGAGTGACATGGGACATCTTAGCTTGGATGAGTTTCTTGCTACTTCATTGTGTTGGCCTGCATCCTTTTATGGATAAATCCTGGGCCTGCAGTCATCTCTGACCCCCATTGGCTCTCATTTACCTCTACAGCTGGGCACTGTTCCCAGCTGGGAGCTAATCCATGCCAAATTTGTGAATGTCATTCATCCCTTCAGGTTCACTGCACCTTTTGGCAGTTTCAGTGTGATAGGGCCCCTGGTTTGCACTTGTAATAAATCCACAAGCCTCAGTGGTTTGTTTTGGTGAGAGCTTTGCTGAGCTTGCAGGTTTATTGTAGGAATAAGAGAGGTTATACAGCCCTGATACAGGCTGAGGGAGCTAGGGCTGTTGAACCTGGAAGAAGAGAAGGCTCTGGGGAGACCTTAGAGCAGCTTCCAGTGCCTAAAAGGGACCTATGAGAAACCTGGAGAGGGACTTTTTGCAAGGACATGCAGTAAGAGGACAAGAGGGAATGGTTTTAAACTGACAGAGGGAAGATTTAGATTAGATATTAAGAAGAAGTTCTTCTCTGTAAGGATGGTGAGGCTCTGGCACAGGTTGCCCAGAGAAGCTGTGGCTGCCCCATCCCTGGCAGTGTTCAAGGCCAGGTTGGATGGGGTTTGGAGCAACCTGGTCTAGCGGAAGGTGTCCTTGCCCATGGTAGGGGCTTTGGGTAGATGAGCTTTAATGTTCCTTCCAACTGGAACTGCTATATGATTCTGGTTTGAGATTACAGCACAATGCTATCAGGAGGACACTTGGGTTAAAGAGAATGTGTGTCAGCCATGAGTGGTGTGGTGATGAGTTTCTGGTCTCCAGTTTATTAAAACATAGATCACAGCAGCATCGGTGCCAGTTTTGCGACTGGGAGAAGCAAGAAGAGAAGACATGGAGCAAACACTTGAAATGAACATCTCTGTACTGAGCAGTAGTATTAGTATGCCTTTAAATAATTGCCTACTCTTGCCTATTCAGCAATATTTTGGATTGTGAGCATGACTACCTGGGAAACAAGGCATGTTTAAGGTGGAGCTTGCATGCCAGTCCTTCATGTGGAACCTCTGAACCTGCTGTGCAATTTAAAGTGGCTTTAATCATAATTTTAAAGATACTGACTTACCTGACACAAAATGTGCACACCTCAGGGCAACAGGCAAAGAGGTGGGACCTGCAGTGAGGCAAGACTTGAAATCCGAATCTTCTGGCTGGTGAAGAATGCGGCTGGTTCTTCTTTTCTGCAGGACTGGGGAGGAATGGGGAAGAGACAGGCACTGGGAATGCCTCAGCCTCAGGAAAAGCCTGGATCAGATCTGATACCTCATTAGAGGAGATGATCCAGTCACAAGATGCAAAACTATGAGACAGAAGCAGAAGACAGGCTTCAGAAGCTGGGCTTCCATCAGGCCTGCTCAGTACCAATGGGGGCTATGCTACACCAGCACTTACTTGGTTCCCACCTGCATCCTGCTCTTCCAGAAGATCCTTTACTCTGCAGCTGCTATTGTACCGGTGATCTCAGAGGTGTGCCAGTCTGACCCGCTGAATGATCAGTGCTTTTCTGACAGATACTTGTTAGGGTTTTGTCTAATCTTACGTAAAGGAGAAGGCTCTAGAGAGTTTCATCTTGTTAATTCCAGGTTTCAAATCTCCTTTTACTTTCAAGTTCTTTTGCAGCTGCATATTGCAGACATGGCAGGGTTTCTTGTCACTTCTCTGAAGACTTAACATTTCGATTTATAATTCATTTTAAAACGTGACCTGTTTGTAATAGATCTGTGTCCATCACTGTCCTGTTTGGGAAGCTGTAAACTTGACAGGCCTGCTTGCCTTCCAGTTATCTCAGAGAGGGGGCACACAATCACTCACTGCCTGAGAGAGGATCTCCACTGGTGGTTCCACAATGTAAAGTCTGTTTAAGGGCTCCCTAGACTTTTACATGTCCTCATGTGTGTGATGAGTGTATGTACTCATGGTTGTCACCTGCAGTTCCAGCTGACAAAGGCCAGTGGTATGAATCAGCTGGTATGTGTCTATTTTTTAGTAACAGATACTATGAAGACTTCTAATTGAGAATCCCCAACCCCCAGTTAAATACTCCAAAATGCATAACAGTCATAGAATCCCAGACTGGTTTGGGCTGAAAGGGACCTCAAAGCTCATCCAGTTCCAACCCCCTGCCATGGGCAGGGACGCCTTCCACTAGAGTGGGTTGCTCCAAGCCCCGTCTCAACCTGGCCTTGAATACTGCCAGGGATGGGGCAGCCATCCTGCCACAGCTTTGTTGTGGCAACGTGTGCCAGGGCCTCACCACCCTCACAGGGAAGAACTTCTTGCTAATGTCTCATGTGTTTCAGTTTAAAGCCATTCCCCCTTGTCCTTTCCCTACCTGCCCTTGCCAAAAGTCTCTTACCAGTTTCTTGTCAGCCCCTTTAGGCACTGGGAGGATGCATCCTCTCAGTACCTCCAGACTGAACAAGCCCAGCTCTCACAGCCTGTCTCCATAGCAGAGGTGCTCCAGCCACCTGATCATCATCATGATCTCCTCTGGACTCACTCCAACAGCTCCACATCCTTCTTATGTTGTGCCCCAGAGCTGGACATAGGACTGCAGGGGGGGTTCTCACCAGAGCAGAGCAGAGGGGGCAGGATGCACTCCCCTGACCTGCTGGCCACACTGCTGGTGATGCAGCCCAGGATACGGTTGGCTTCTGGGCTGGAAGCGCACGCTCCGTGGTCATGTTGAGCTGGGTCGTGAGTACAACAGTAGAGTTGAGACCTGTTTTGTACATGATGCATGCTTTTACAAGTGTGCTGGAATATACCAGAATTAAGGATATAGGAGGAGATTAGTTTAGAATGAATAAAAGAAAGTACTTCTGTAAATGGTAAGAGTGAGCTTCAGGAATTAATTGCTAGAGGAGGTGGTGGAGGCAGCATCAACAGGTTCAAAAAGAGGTGAGAGAAGTTCTAGGTACCAAAAAACCCAAACAAGGTGTTTCCCTCTAATATCCCTGAAATAGCTATTCCCATTTTAAAGAACTCCAGCAGTGTAAAACCACCATCACAGCAGTGTCTTGTATTGGTTGTGTGCTTTTGCAGAGGAGGACTGTAGGAAGTACTTACAGAAGAAGCAGGAGGAAGCTGACCAGCCGCTTCAAGTGCCAGCAGTAGACAGCAGTGTGCCAAGGACATCAGAGCTGATGGGCATCACCACCAGGGATGATCCCTATGGTAAGCACCCATGATTACACTGCTGCGTGGTGCCTCATGTTGGAATTGCCATCACCTGCAGCAGGTCCCTGTGAGAAGTGCAGAAAACCTGTTTGCATTAATTACTCCCTGTGACTGTTCATAACCTGGATTGCTTTAGCTGGTAGTCATCATTTTTCCTGTCACCAAGGGTGGAGAGGAAAAGCAACGCTGGGGAACACCATACCCAGAAACAGGCTGGCATGGAGCCTGCTGCACGCGCATGGGAGGGGACTTCCCAGAAACATGTCCCTTAAGCACAACCTGTCACGGAGCAGCAGCTGCTGAAAGCCCGGTGGGTTGGAGTCAAGGGGGAAGGATGTTAGAGCTGATTGCCTTGGCTGTACTGCCCTGTCTTCAGCAGATGTAACCACCACAGATAAAAAGGGATCAGTTTGAAGCAGTCTGGGTGGGAAGCAGGAAACAAAGTTCTCTGTAATTAATGTGTGCTTGCTGGGCCCTGTGTGCAGCTCTGCCTGTGCAGCCGTGTCCAGCTGCGTGCCAGGCTGTGTGCACAGCTGCAGGCTGAGGAAGCGCACAGCCTGTGAAGCTCTGGGACAGATGGAGCAGCAGCTGAGGTGAATGGAGATGTGTCAGCTCACCTCCTCGCTGCTCCCCTGGCTAGCCTGACTTTCGGTGGCCACCTTTCACAAAGACTTTTTACACGGGCTTCTAGGGACAGGACAAGGGAGGAATGACCTTAAACTGACAGAGGGTAGATTTAGATTAGCTACTAGGAAAAAATTCTTCACTATGAAGGTGCTGAGGCCCTGGCACAGGTTGCCCAGAGAAGCTGTGGCTGCCCCATCCCTGGCAGTGTTCAAGGCCAGGATGGACAGGGCTTGGAGCAACCTGGTCTAGTGGAAGGTGTCCATGCCCATGGCAGGGGGTTGGAACTGGATGAGCTTTGAGGTCTCTTCCAACCCAAACCATTCTGTGATTCTGTGATTTGTACACTGGGACATCATTAACCGTCCCCTGATGTCCACAGACCAATGTGCTGATGCTTGTACACAGCAGCTTTGCCTCATATGACCCCTGAGTTAACGCTATGCCCCTAAAGCAGTACCCTCAGTTTGACTGACCTGGCAGACAGTTGCCCTTCTGCTTGACTGGTTGCTTCGTGGGCTGGCTCTGCCTGCCGGGTTGGTACTTTTCTAGGCAGCTTTTAGAGCTTGACCTATTTTTTCACTGTCATAGGCTTTAACTGGCATGAAAACTTGAAAATATAGGTAGTGACATTGCTACAGAAAGAAAATGACACAATGAGAAACTATCCAGGAGTATTAAGGCACTTAACTATGAAAAATACTGCTGTTAATATACAGCACTTTAATATTTGGATAACTGCTACATAAGCAGGAGCTGTCAGCCATTAACATCTTTGTAAAACAGGGCCTTTTACTTAGGGTATAACTTTAGGTACCCAAGTTTGACAGCCATGAAAACTGCAGGTTCCAACTATCAAGGCCTAGCTTGTAGCTGACTGGACAGCAGATGTCAGGCCATTGCTGAAGGGCCTGCAGGAAGGTTTTGGTTGGGGAGCTGGACTCTGTGACCTGAACTAAAGAGCTAGGGCCCAGAGCCATAAGGATGTTTTAGATGTTTTCACCCCCAGCAAGATTCCAGAGCTCTGGGGCTCCGAGTTGCATCTTCTATGTTACTCTGCTCCCTCCAGCTCTTCCCAGACTCTTGTCTCCCCTCAGCTCCCTGGGGCTGGATGTTGTTGCCTCTGCAGATTTTGCATATTTGCATCTCAGCAACCCTTCCCCAGCCACTGCCAGCAGATACGGGGTTATGTGAACAGCCTGGACTATGAATCAAAGCAGTCAAGGCACAGACATGTATTACCTCTGGCCAGCCCCATTGCAGACAGGAACCTGGTTTGATAAAACATGAGATTCCCTCCGTAAGGTTGCACAGAGCTTGTCTGTCACAGCTCCTGATTCTGAGTCTGTGAGAGCTCTTGGAAATTTACTATGGGAGTTAACTTCATTTATAGTAGATGACAGCTAGATTTTTAATGGTTTCAGGGAACAGAACAGAGATGTTTGATGCCTTCATCTGCTACTGTCAGAAAGACCTTCAGTTTGTCCAGGAGATGATCAGGGAGCTGGAACAAACGGAGTTCAAACTGAAGCTCTGTGTATTTGATCGGGATGTCTTGCCAGGAACATGTGTGTGGTCCATCAGTGGAGAACTTATAGAAAGGAGGTAAGTGAACCATGGCTGCTTGGGATAGCTGAATGTAACGGAACATGATGTTCATTTCACCATGATGTCTGCAGTGTGGCACCAGTGAAGCAGTAAAAATCCACAAGGATGTCTGTATAGGGTTTGTTTTATGCCCTTGGCTCAAGCAGGAAGACTCGAGCATTCCCAAACATGTTGCTTCATCGTGTTCACAAGGGAGGTGCCACTACAGCGATGCTGCTTAAGTTTAATTCCTTTTTGGCTGGAACATTCTGGAGTTGCATCCTTGAAGTTGATCTGGAAATGAATATAGCTCCAGGCTGAGTTCCTTCTCACAGTGTGGATGTTGCAGGGACAGCACTGGTGTTGGCTCTGGCACTTCAGGATCCCTCAGACCTGTGTGGGACTCAGGTGCGGTGGGAGCTGTGGGACAGAAAAGCAACTCCCTAGGCAGGGAGTGACAAATCATGAGGCAGGTGTTTGGATTTTAAACATCAGTCTTTCAGAGGGATACAGGTTGGCATTAACAGACACCCTTGTGAAGCCTCGCTCTCCTGGCTGTGGTACAGCATAGCCTTCCATAAAGAGCCTAATATGTAATTTACAACCAGGCACCTCAAAGGAATGTAAGCAACAAATTGGAGAATAAAGCTCCAATTTATGAACCCAGGTGAATTCACTGTTGTGTGAGTACAATACAGCTTTGTCCAGTTCATTCTGATATTAAAAATGCCCTGTTAGGCTCAGTCAGTAAAGGCAGCATGAAAGCAGGTAGTTAAGATGGCTTTGTTTGTAATACCTAAACAAAGGATCAAATAAAGGTTGCACGGACAATTTGGACTTTGCTATTTCTTCATGTTTCAGTGTATGAGCATGTATCTGCCATCAGGTTTTTGTGTAACATAGCCAGCAGTCCTTGCTCCGTAGTTCATTCCTGCTGGAACACAGCTGGTGGTTTCATTTCTCCAATTCAGAGGAGCACACACTTCTACCAGTGGAAAGGGAAAGCATCCCTGTTGACATTCTGTTTTTTTCTCCCCTAACTGCTTGTTGCAGGTGTCGGAGGATGGTGGTTGTCATTTCAGATGATTACCTGGAAAGTGATGAATGTGATTTTCAGACCAAATTTGCTCTTAGCCTTTCCCCAGGTAAGATCTCACAAAAATCCCTTTTGAAGTTCTATATCAACATTACAATTTTATTATAGTAACACGCGAAGCTCCAGCTGAGGTGGATGGGCACTGTGCTATTGGGGACTGCACAAATGCAGAATGAGGGGTATTCTCACATGTGTTTAAACAACTGAGATAAACGTGGGTGGAAAAGGAGAAAACAAATAACCGATAGTTACAGAACTGGTAACTCAGTCTCAGACCTGGGTTCCCCCCGCTGACCTACCTACATCTGAGAGGGACTTTTGACAAAGACATGTAGGGATAGAACAAGGACAAATGGCTTTAAACTGACAGAGGGGAGATTTAGATATTAGGAAGAAGTTCTTCCCTGTGAGGGTGGTGAGGCCCTGGCACAGGTTGCCCAGAGAAGCTGTGGCTGC
>JBCJKH010013308.1:0-12178 GCA_039877255.1 Loriculus beryllinus | reverse complement strand
TGCTGGGTCTAAGGGGCCTGTGTTGAGAGACGCTGCCCATGAGGAGGACTCCGATCCCCCATGGGCTGTGCACACCCATTATCACTGTAAACATCCCCATTGTGGGCTCTGCAGGGAACTGGACCCATTCTCTGAGCACAGGTACAGTCACTTCATGTGCCAGCTGGTGCCAGCAGCTCAGCTGACATGTGGCAGGATAAATGCACCTCTCATCCGCACGGTCCCCAGTGGAAATCCAGCCTGGATGCCCTTCCTGGGATGTCCCCATCCCCAGGCAGAAACCCATCGCCATGTGCAGTAACCGGATTTGTATTCCCAGAGGGTGGCTCAGAAAACAGGGAGGAAAACCAAGCTCCTGCCAGGAAGAACACAGGGAATAACAAAGCTCTTTTGGGTAGCAGTGGTGATAAATTCCCGCTGCTTATCCTGACGAGCCGAAAGGTCATGGGCAAACCTTCCAAAATAATTATTAAGCAACTCTGCCATTTGTTCAGGATCAGTTGCAGCCTCATTACTGGGACCGGGAGATGATATCTCTGCATCCCGGGCATGGATCCAGAGAGGTCATCAGTAACAATCATCCCGGATTTCACAAGGGGAGGGAAGATTCCCTTTGGTTCACACATGGAACCTTGCAGGCTTTTGTGTGGCTGGTAAACAACCAGAGAGCACTCAGGAGATCTGTCTTGTCTCCTATCACTGTATTCCTGAGGCCTTGGAGGAGGCGAAGGGCAGAGACAGGAAGGAGCATCCTGTCATTGCAGAGCTTTAAGCTCAGGAGAGTCAAGAGCCATAATGCAAATGTTTTTAGTCCACAGGACATTCTGCTTTGTCCTCCCTGCACTGTGCTGCTGGGAGCTGCCCGCTCCTGCCCCACTGCAGCCTCTGGCCCCTGGCCGTGCGCTGGGGAGATAGGGGATGATGCAGCGATGCAGAGGCAAAGTCCAGGCTGCAGCTGCAGGAGGGCTGCGTGTCGATAACCCAGTGTGTGAGCTCTCTGCTTGGCTTTCTGCCCCATTCCTGGACTTTTCTGATGCTCCTCAGCCATCCGGATGTCCTGGCATTCCCCCTCGGAGCCTTGGCAGCGCAGCAGCGCTGGTAATGGGGTCAGCCGGCAAGAGCCATTAGTGGAACAGTTTGCCCTTCACTTTTATTGTGCTGGAAATTTAATTGGCTGCTGATTCAAAGGAGAGAAATCTGTCTTCTTCTTTGCCTTTAATCTGGCAGCCGCTTTTGTCCTCCCGGGATTCCAGCATCGGCCACTGATTCCTCGAGGACAATCAGAGCAGTCTTAGAAGGATTTCCAATACCTTGCATGCCTTTATTAGAAAGCGTGTGTCACACCAGCTAACAGCCAGCAGTGCTCCCATTCCGGGATTCTGCTCAATAGCTCATCCTCATCCTGATCCAAGTGGACTGGAGGCAGAGCTTGCGGCTGGAGCTTGGCTGCCTGGTGCTACCTGTGCATTTGGGTGAGCAGTGGCTCCGGCAGCACGGTGGTGCTGGATGCCCTGGATATATCTGACCTGTTCTCAGGTTGTTCCCCTCCACAATCACTCCTGATGGCTGCAGGTCCAGCCTGTCTCTGGAAAAGAGAGTTTCCATCTCAGGACTTAGCCAGCAGTGCTGTTAGCAGCGTTCCCAGGCGCTCACTCATCTCGCCTTGGCATTAGATGCGTTTCTGATGTCGAACATGAATCCCCCTTGCTGCAGTTTATGTTCATCTTGTCACCCTCATAGCGAACATGAAAACCTGTTTATTCTTTTCTGGAGCTTCCCTTTAAATGTTTGAAGACTCTTCTCATGTCTTCCCTCATCTTTCTTCTCCGGAATAAGCAAATTTCCTCCACTTTTATAGTGTATCAGTGTTCTAAACTCTGGTTGCTCTTCCCCAAACCATCCCTAATAGATTCCCATCCACAGGAGTGCACCATCTCCAAGCGGCAATGGGAATCTATGACCTATTCCCAAGAAAACCTGCCCTTTGCTTTCCTTTTTTGCCCAGCTGACTGAAAAGCAGGAGTGTCCAGGTCCCACCCGGGCCCATGGCAGTGGCACCTCTCCAGCTCATTGCCCGTACAGAGAAAAGCTGAGGTTTGATTTCTGGGGCTCTTTCCCTGGAGCAGCTCGGAGTGGGGAGCACGGAGCAGGAGGGGGAGGCTGAGGGAAGCGGCAGGAGCAGCGCAGCACCCGAGCTTTCATTTAACTAAAGAGCACAGCAACACCGTGCTCCATTGATTACACATTTTTTCTGACTGTTGTGACATTTGCAGGAAGGCTAATTTATTCAGGCATGGAAATCTTTAAAAACTTAATTAAGTTATTTCTGCTATTTCCATGCCTTATTGTTTCGACTTCACATTTAACTTTTATTTCTGGTTAATGGCTTTAAAAAAACAACTCGAAGGAGAACACAAATGGAAAGAGAAAGGAAGGCTCAGGGTGCATAGCCTTTGTGAGTGATGGTTTAGGGGCCTGTCCCCCATGGTTTTGGCTGGCATGTGGGCATTGCATGGTTACAGCACGGAGCTGGGTTTCAGTGGGTGACCTTGGCCTTGCCATGGTGCTGGCTCATTGCAGGCAGTGCCAGGACAGCATCCCAGTTTGGAAGTGGATGGAAAGGTGGGAGGTCTCCAGGTTCACTCTGGGCAGGACACAGTCCCCATCCTGCATCAGTGCTGTCCTCACATCACTGTCTGCACCCTCCATTCTCCAAAGCAGGGCAGGGTGGATGTTCCTGGACCCTGAGCAGGCAGGAGAATACCCCTGGTGTATTCCCGCTGTGCCTTCACAGGGAATGCTGCCCCGGGAGCGGGTGTTTGGCTGAGCAGGATGCTTTGAAGGGTGCAAGATGCTGCCAGCAGAGCTAAATGCTGCGTTAATACAGTTTCTGACAGTAAATTCACTAATTAAGGCTCACAGATGGAGCTGGAAGGAATGCTTGCAGTGAAACCCAAGAAGTGTGAAAATTGCCTCCTTTTGGAGGCATGCTGCACGTCTGGGGAGAAACGCGGAGAAAGAAAAGCATCACCTGCTTCTTAGGGAAGCAGGATGGGACCAGGTCTTGGTGGCTGAGAGCGTGGTTGGCCTCCGTGAGCTGGGGCCTGGCCAGATGCTGGGATCACAGCAAAGCTGCAGGAGCAGAGGTTTGGATCCAGTCCAGGCTTCTCCAGTCCCATGTCAGTTCCCTGAGCAACAGATTTCCTTGTCTGTGACAACAAAGACACATGCAAGGAGGAGCTGCTGCTGCTACCAGGCCCCCAGAGCCAGAAAGAGCTCCAGCCATAAAAGACAAAGTGCTACAAACTCTCCCCATGGGAGCTGGGGCAGGGTAATCCCTTTGCTGCCCAGCAATTGCCGAACATTAGCCTAATTTCCCCTGGGCTCGCTGGCCAGAGATGCTGTGTTCTCACTGTATCAGTTTGCAGTCGTTGGCCTCTATTCCGCCTCCAGAACTTGTTCGGGATGAATTTATGGCGTTCCTCCCCGGAGCAGGGCAGTAATTCATGACTGTGGTGAGCACTGGTGCTGATGGATGTTGCTCTGGGCTGGTTTTGTGCTGAAAGGTGCTGGTTGGAAGGGAAAGGCTCATTCCCCGGTGCTGGAGGGGTTGGAGTTTCCTTGCTGTGCTCCAGATGCTGAGGTCTGTAGGTAGGAAAGGGGAAGAGCAGCCACAGGAGCGGTCGCATCCTGCCCCAGGCTGGGCAGGGAACAGCAGGAGCATGGCTGCTGCCTGCTCTGCTCAGCTCCCGCGTTCCCTCCCGCCGTAGCTAAGGCAACATTTGTACGTGTCAGCCTATGGCAATCCTTTGCATATGGAATACATTTGCTTTGGGTGTTTGCCATTAACATTTTCATTTCTGCTTAGTGTCAGGAGTTTTCGAGCCCTGGCCTTGCAGAGCAGCGAGCTGTTGTTTCCATGCTCTCTTTGTTACCATCCTGGCAAATTACAGGATGGGAGCCCTGCCCTGCGGGAGCACAGGGAGAAATCCAGTTACCACACTGCACTTGGGGCTGGTTGCTCTCGGCAGTCACTGCTTGCAGGGCTGGCTGCATCCGAGACCACACTGGACTGAAGTGAGCAGCAGGGACTGGACAAACCCCTCTGTCCCCAATCTCCATCTCTGCCTGCATCTCTGGGGCACACACGAGAAGGGGACAGAGAACTGGGAGAAACTTGGTGCATAGCAGCCTTCCATTATCTGAAGGGGGCCTATAAGGATGCTGGGGATGGACTCTTCATTAGGGACTGCAGTGACAGGACAAGGGGTAAAGGGTTCAAACTTAAACAAGGGAGGTTTAGATTGGATACGAGGAAGAAATTCTTTACTGTAAGGTGGTGAGGCACTGGAATGGGTTGCCCAGGGAGGTTGTGAATGCTCCATCCCTGGTGGTGCTCAAGGCCAGGTCGGACGAAGCCTTGGGTGGCATGGTTTAGTGTGAGGTGTCCCTGCTTATGGCAGGGGGGTTGGAACTGGGTGATTTTAAGGCCCTTTCCAACCCAAACTATTCTATGATTCTATGTGTGACCCATCTGCTCTCTGTTAGCCTCTGGCGCATGGTCCTTCTGTCCCCTATCCCAGTCCTGCTTTGCTCTTCCTCCATTATGGCTTGATAACTGAACTCCATGGAGTTGAGTAGAGATTGAATTGCTTTAGCCAGTGAAGAAATCAGGGCCAAGTGGATACAGACCCTCATGGAAGCTGGGAGCTCCATAGCTCTGAAGTGCTGCTGTCCTGAGACACTAAGAAGTTGTAATGTTTAGAAGTGAGTAATAAATGGCTCCCAGGCTGGATGCTTGAGCATCCAGGATCATCCTCTGGGATCACACAGGGGACAGGGGAGGTATCGTAAGCCTGCGAAGCTGTGGAGTTTTGCAACTGAACGAAACACTCTTGACCTCTGATTTAAAGTCTGGCTTTCCTTTGATTTCAAATGATTTTAAAGGTTCCCGCACTCCAGCAATCTAATTATCCCAAAGATTTCTGTTAGATTTTTGTTCTCCCCCTTTGTTTCTAAAGAAGGCTTCCCAAGAATGCCACCAGGTTAGAGTCATTATGGTGTATAATGCTAACAGGGCCATTCAGTGCATTTTTATGAGGGTACCGCTGCACCATCTAATAAATCTTCCAGGAAGGCTTCGCTAGAGAAAACGCTGAGATTGAGCCATGGCAGGGTCAGCCAGCGTGAGCTCTAATTCCACATCAAAGTAGTTAAGGGGGCAACATATGTATTTTTCACTCTCCTGCTCTGGAAAGGGAAGGATGGGAGCTGAGGAAAAGCAAATGAATGCAAAGATGGGCGAGCGAGCTGCTACAAATGAACTAGCACAAACAAAACGGGAAGGTCTCGAGCTGCCAGTGCAAAGCTACATCTTAATAGCTGTTGCTTGCAAAGATTGGCTCCTTTCCCCATCAGCCTGCGTTTCTCTGCGAGGTCTGAAAGGGCTGGCTTCCGCCATAGGCACGGGACAGGTTGTTTTTGCCAAGGAGAGAGATGTGCTCCATGGGAGAGGTGTCGGAATGCCCGGTGGTGCAGCAGCCCCATCTCACATCCCAGATCGGGAGCCAGAGCTGCTGCAGCAGCGTTTCTGCAGATGTGTTTCTCTTAATCTGTTCATTACAGCAGGCGGGGGAATCAATGAGAACTGGCTATTGATCCGAAATTCATAACCTCGGATTGTGCTGCTGGTACCAGTTCATTTCTCAGCGGCAGAGACAAATTTACACCTCCCCTTCCCTGCAGGAACCTGAGCCAGTGCAGTTGGTGACAGCTCTGTTCCCGTGCTGCCAGCACAGCCTTGCAACGGGGAAGGAGCAGTGGCTGCAGCTCTGCACGTGCCTGTGTCTTCAACGGGATGAAGGCCCAGCCTTCCTGGTTCTTTCCATGTCATCAGTTTAGCAAAAGGCCCTCAGAGCATGTCCGTGGCGCCACAGCTCCCTCCCAGCTGTGTGAAGGCACGATGCCCATGCACAGTTTGGGCAGCTCCTGCTGTCAGGGCTGGAGTGAGTGCAGGGATAAAAGGGGCTGCACAACACAGGGCATGTCCTCTCCTCGTGCCTTGCATGGCTGCAGGGAGCCAGGGTCCCGGGATCCAGCTGTGCAGAGCCACAGCAGCGCCGCAGGGCCCATCCACATGTGCCGAGCCTCTGGAAGCGTGCGCAGGGAGCCCATTGGGA
Source organism: Loriculus beryllinus (assembly GCA_039877255.1). Lineage (NCBI taxonomy): Eukaryota > Metazoa > Chordata > Aves > Psittaciformes > Psittacidae > Loriculus > Loriculus beryllinus. The sequence goes on along the minus strand of JBCJKH010013308.1, from coordinate 5,999 downwards.
TACACGTGCTGGTGTGCGGCCCCTTCCACGCAGAAGCCAGCATGGATCTCATGTGTGCAACAGCCCGAGCGGGCTGCGGCTGCTGCTGCGGGAGGGAACAGCGGCTTGACAGCTAATCTGATCCTTCATGCTTCCCTTGTTCTGCTGCTCGCGAGCGGGAGATCAAAACTCCCTGCAAATGACCGGTTTCATGGGCTGTTTCCTCTCCTGCCAACACAAGGAGCTCAGAACTGTCATCACCGGCCTCCCCAGGAAAGACAGGATTCAGTTATTTATCACTGCCGCTCACAGAACTGATTGTATTGCTAATTGGCTTGTTCCTACGAGGAAAGTTACCTTTATCCCAGGCAAACGGCTCCGGGCGGTTGAAGGGTTTATAAAGAGTATTTCATCAAACATGTGGCTCAGGAACAAGCTCGCAGAGCTGACATTTCCATTCCAATTCTCTGTTTGTATTGTCGGAGTGGGGATTGCGGGAAGCGCAGGGCTGGAGCTGCTAACCTGATTCATTCCCGACACAGGGATGGGGCCCGGCGCAGATGGATTTCACCAAATTGGTCGGTGTTTGTAGGTAATGGTAACAATAACATGGTTTATCTGTCTCCCGTTGAACTCGAGAGGAGCTTTCCCAGGCACTTCAACAGGAAGAGGATCAAGCTGCTGCTTAGATTTCTCACTGGAGGACCCCAGGGTAAGTTTCTTCCAGCCCTCCAGACTTCTGGAAGGCTCAGGAGCAGCACTTGGGATCCGCGCGTCCCTTACACACACGGACATCCTTTACACATGTGTGCATCTCTGCACAAAGATGAGGTGGGAGAAGGGAAGGGGCAGGAGTTGCAGGCCGAAGGGCTGGGACCCTCTGCCCAATGCAGCGTTTTGGGGACGTGAGGGCAGAGCTGGTAGTGGGATGGGATGTGACAGCTTTGCGGGGATGGTTGCTGGGGATGAGCCTGCAGAGGATGGTTTTTAGCAGAGGTCCCATCAAGGCTCTCCGCGAGTTGAAAGCTGAATTTGAGGGCTTTATTTTTCCTGTCTTTAGGGAAGGATGGGGTACACTTGTCCAGGGAGGCAGCGGGCACCCCGATGAGTGCAGAGAACAATCCAAGGCACGGGAATGTCAAATCCATCCTGCACGAAAACGAGAGTGTTTAAATGCTCTCTTCTCCAGCAGGCAGAAGCTCTCCTGTCACATCTTCTGGCTTTCCAGAACCACGATCAATCTTCCCACTTAAAATACACCCTGAAGAGCGACAGCATCCATCATTTATTAACAGGAATTAGTTTACAAGCTCCGTAACCCCTTCAGTGCCTGGTGTTCCTGCTGTCTGCCAGGGAGGAGAAGCAGCCGCTGAGCCTCAGCACTGCCTGTCCAGGTGCTCCAGCTCCTCCTGCATGGAGCCTCCCTCCCCAAGCTGCGCAAGGCCCTGGGATGCACGGAGCTGCCTGGACCACGGCATCCCTTTTCCCTGCAGGAAGAGAAAGGAGGGATGCGATCCTGTTCTCACCTCCATAGCATTAGGAGGATAGCAGGAGCTTGTGCCAGGCCAATTCCTGAGGCAACGGGAGGCTCCATTGGAGCTGGCTGAGGCTCTTGGGATTCAGCTGGAGATGCAGCCACGGGGTGTTTCAGCATTTACCCAGCTCTCCTCTGCCCCCTCCATTCCGTGGGATGCTCCAGACCCAGTGTGCTGTCAGTGCCAATCCGAGAGGAACAGCTCCGTACCCGTAATGAGAGAGCTCTCAGGGATTCAACTGCAGCAGCATGATTCTGCATCTTACAGTAAATCGATGAATCTTCCGTGCATTGACAAGCCCTTGCCACTTAAATAGACAAGAAACAGGTAGAGATGGATACTGCGGGTTCCTCCAGATCATGAGGCATAAATCTCAAGAGAACAGCAGCAGGAAGATAAAACACTGCTGGAAACACGGGATAGGAGTTAGGATTTCTTTAGAGGGTTTGGTGTTGACAGCGAGCAAGAAACAATAGCAGCGCTTTTCTACCGAGGGTTAGCAATTAGCATGGCAGCAGGGAAAGGTAATTTCATGGCGAACGCAGCAAAGGCCTTGGCGCTGAGCAGCTCTTCTCAAGAAGCTAATTTGGAACGTCCTCTTTGACAACAAATCCTCACCCCGACCACTGCTTCAGCTTTGCTTAAGTAAGAGCCAGGGGAGGTCCCCAGAAGGCAAGTCATGAGCACTCCAGTGGCCCTATCAGAACCCTTGCATGGCATCAGATGCTAAGCTAATGAGCTTGATGTAATTATCCTTGATGGATAAGTAAGGAGATAGGGAAGTGTAAATGGGAACAAATAGATTAAACTGCCTGATGCGCTGCTGCTGTTTGAACAGGGGCTCCTGCCCCAGCCCTCCAGCTGCAAGAGATCTGTCCCGGGCATCCCTGCTGTGAAGCAGCAGGGCAGGGCCAGCCGGCCCTTCCCATCACAGGCTGTGCTGTGTTAGGGAGAACAAACACTTCTCGTCTGGAGGAACAAGTGCTGGAGCTGTTATGTGCCTTTCCTTCCCATTCTGAGGGAGCCGGGCTGTGCTGCCCGAGTGGGAATGTCATTTCTGCCATGTCATTTGGCTGGAGCAGGCTGCAGGACAGCAGCAGCTGCGGAGCAAACCCAAATAATGCCTGGAGCTGTAGTTGCATGTGTAAAAAAGAGAGAGAAAAGAGCAGGGGAAAGCGGCCTCCTCTCCTCAGCTCTGCTGGGTATTACAGATGTAGCTGTCATCCTCTCCCTCGCTGGACGTGTTCACTCCTGGTACTCCACCGGGTGTTGTACAGAGATTGGAATCTAATTTCTGACACGCAGAGGTCAAGCCATGAGGCTGTGCGGGTGCACTGTGGCTCCGACAAGGACTTACCCAGCTCCGGGCTTGATGCGCAGCCCCTCCGTGAGGACAGCCTGGTGCAGGTGAGCTGTGTGTGCCAGTGGAGCTGGTGCGGGGCAGTGGGGATCTCACGGGGGGCTCCTGCGCCATCCTCAGCTTTGTCAGCATCTGGCATCATCCCGCTGGCTTCCCTAATGTCTTTGGGATCAGAGGCTTGGGAAGTGCTGGAGCTGGGCTCACTCCAGGGAAGGATGTGTGGATCCATCCCCATTCTCGCTCACGCTCCCGAAATAAACTGTGTCCTCTCAGTGCTCTGCCGTCCACGGTACCGGCTTGATGCTAAAATTCTGTGTTAAATCCCATCACAAGGAATGCAGTGTGGTTTTGCTGTGCCCTAAATGAGGTGGCACAGAAGAGGCACTGGTGGGGAGGACAGGGTCCTTCGCTGTCAGATGAACTCTTTGCAGTGTTACATCCCAGCTCGTGAAAACCTGAAATCACTTTACCCATCTCATTTTTGGTCCACAATTGATGCTCTTGTTTCCCACCCAAGAGCCAAGGAGCCGTTTCCTCCATGTATGGTCAGTGTCTTCCTCCTGGTTTCCCCTGATTGACATCACGTTGTTCCTATTCATGGTGGGGATGCGTGCTGCTAGATGGGATAAAGAACTGATGCTCCCTTGTGCTACTAGGTCAGTTGGGCTTCTATGTTTTCTCTTTTATGGTGCTGAGTTAACCCACTCCCATAATGCCATCCAGCTTCCCTGAATTGTTAATCTTTCCCAACAGGCCACGGGAGCCTTCTGTCCCTCTCCTAAATTATCTGGCAGCAAACAGAGGAAGATCTCCACAGACTTTCCTCTCCATTCTGGGACACTTTGAGGCTGGTTCATTCCTGCTTGCAGGCAGAAAGCCTCCCGGGTGTACGGGGCCATCAGAAGCATAAATCCTCCCTGTGATGGACTGAACGTTTCCGTCTGAAGGTATTAGCCAGGTAATCCCCGATGCTCTTTGCTGTCCTGTGCAGTCCCACCTCTCGGCTTCTCCAGGCGGTGTTTCCTATTTCTAACAAGCTGTGCAGCTAATGGAGGCACAGAGAAGCCAGAACCTGGTGGCAGAAAACCCAGGCTGCAGCACCCGCAGGGTGTGTGGCAGGTTTGCCTCCGAATGCTCCAGCAGCTGTGGATGCAGCCAAAGCAGCACTGCTCCCTCCGAAGGGCTGTAATTATTAATCTGCTAATGCAGACACAATGCACTCAGCCTCCCTCTCAGCCTCTCTGAGGAATGGAAAATAATGCTGGAGCGGCAATTACCTTAATGCAATTATCTGGGATGCAAAATGTCACAACAGCGCCTCGCGGCCTGGCTTTTAGGGAATGGAGCAGGGAAGAAGGGCTCTCCCAGTGCTGCAGGAGCTTCTCTCCTCCTTGAGGACCACTGCCACATCCCACAGCCTGGGATCAGGTGGCATCTACGAGCAGTGGAGACAGGCATCAACCCGAACACTGGATAAAAGGAGCTTCCTCTTGTTCAGACCCAGCTCTCCAAAGCCCTTCCCAAGGATCCAGCCATTGCGGTAATCCCTGGGTTAATGCTAACATCACCAAGGCGATTCCTCCAGCTTGCAGCACCCATGGCAACCCATCATTAAGGACACTCAGCAGGAAGATCTGAGCTGCAGAAAGTTCCTTGAAACACTCGCACATACCAATCAGGAGGGAAAACATGCTGCAATTTGTGGGAGGCGGACCAGCAGCCCTCATCTCCGAGGAAGGAAGGAACTAATTGCAAAGGATTTGTAAGAGAAAGACTGTAACCGGCCCCAAACAGTAAATGGATTTTACTTCCTCTCCTCTGATAAATATTTAATCATGGAACATAGCGCAGGGCCTGGGGTTTGTCCCTGCCTGCTCCGATCAGCTTTGCTTTGCTTTCACACGTGTTTATTCCTATGCCGCACTTCCACTGTGCCTGACATCCTTGTGCGGCATCTTCAAGGTGATATCTCTCACAGCTGGACACAAGGATGCTGAGCCCGGGGGCACCCATGAAAAGCCCTTTTGTCACCACAGCCTCCCAGCAGTCGGCTACCTGGGATTCTGCTGCAATCCCTCGCAATTCCTAATGTTTCATGATTAAAAACCTCAGCCCCATAATGAAATCGCTTGAAAACTTATTTACTTATTCACTTATTTCCTGAAGGGGTTCTTTACTGAAGACTCCCGGCTCTTGACTGCTAATGGCATACATTTATGTAACGGTGGAATCAGAAACCAAGTGACAAATGTATGTTTCGGCTCCATTGCTCACTCCTGCCTTCAGCTGGGGTTATTACTGCCCATTTGGGGTTATTCTGCCAGCTCGTGGCCCTGAGCAATGGCTCTCCCACACTGTGACCTTGCAAACCCCCACTTCCCCCTTCCCCCCATCCTGTGCTCAAGGCTGATGGACCATCCCTCATGGAAGATCCCAGGAAGCTTGCCAAGATCAGACAGAGCGATTCTATCCCACGGAGGCATTGTTGGAGCTGCATCCCTGACCGACAGGCATTGCTGGCTCCATCCCACAGATGCTGCAGCCTTCCCGGACCTCATTTCAGGCAGCTGGATTTTCCCAGCAGGACTGATAACAATATAGCCTTATAAATAATGTTCCCCAATGGGATGCTTTATTCATGTCTGGCTATTAATGGTTGTGTATTTTTCTTCATAATGTTCAACTGCCTTATTTATGATTAATGGGACTCGCTGTCTATCTAAGGAGCACTCAAATGGCTATTACTGCCTGCATTGTGGCTTTTAATATGTTTTTTCTAAATTAAAGTGGTTGTTGCTGTTAAAGATCTCTATGTGTCCTTAAAGCCAGCTGGGAATGCCGGATTTCGCTCTCGGGCCACATGTGAAGCTCCTTCCTGCAGAGGTGACCCTCTCCTGTGTGCCTGCAGCATCCCATGCTTTGACACAGAGAATATTCCCAACCAGTGTGACGAAGCTTCTGCCTTGGCTCCAGTCTCAGCTTCACTTCTCGCTGCATAAAGGTATCTATATCTGGCATTTGATGGCCTCAGCCTTGTAAGTAGCCATAAAAACGTAAGGGCAACTACCCCTTAAGGTATTATTTCCCCATCATCTCCTCTGTGACAGAGAGCACACTGCTGTGTG
>JBCJKH010013306.1:21354-32049 GCA_039877255.1 Loriculus beryllinus | reverse complement strand
CCTATATTTAATAATACCTGATACCTGAACAGCACCTTGAACATGACCTTTGCAGGTTGCTTGCATTAAGTACATTTTATTGTAGGGCAAGAAATACACACCATTAAGGCTGAGCCATACAAAATCCTATACAAGCTTCTCAAAATCCATCACAGAACCACGAAAGAGGTGTTACAGTCTATCAATAAGTAGCAGATGTATAGAGAACACAAAATTCACAGTACCATAGGTACTACATAGATTCATATTACCCAAAGACACAAACAATTCCTAAGGTGAAAGAAAACCTTTGGTGGAGTAAAGGCTACTGAATTTTGATGTTCCAGGGCTTCCAGAAGAATGAAGATGTCATACTTTTATCATGCAACACAGTTGCTAATTTACTGATGCTTATTTTTGTCTCTCAAAAGTTCAACACATCTGCAGGGATGGAACTCAAGTTTTATTTCTTTGGAAACATATGTCTCTGTACTTGCAGTGAAGCACAAGCTCTAATAGCCCTTAACACTAAAAGCTTAGCTGCTCAGCTCAGCGACGCAGCTTCTGTACACACACAAAGCCATGTAATTACAATAAATTATGTAGATGCTCCAGACATGCAGAACTGACATAACTACGCAAGGAAACTAACACATTTAAGTAATTATGGCGAAAACATTATCCCACAAATGTGTGCATTATAAGACAACTTCATTTGTCTATTCATTTTCGGTAAAGTCAGCAGCTAGTGGATTTTTTGTCAAGAATCTTCATAGAAAAAAAAAGTGACTCTAACAGTATATAGGAATTCTTTTAATTCATTGAAAGAACTTATCAGGGAAATGCAATTTACCCTGCTAAGAACAAGGTCATGGAGTGAGAGAGGACTCCAATCATGGCTAGCAGGTGTAATAAGACACATAATGAACTGATAGAAAACATTCTATTAGTTAAAGATTATTCAGAATGCAGAAATGTCTTCCTGGATGTTAGCTAGCAGGTAGCTCTGAATGACAACTAACTGAGGAAATCTCAAACTTGTCAAATCAATTCTCCTCCTCCAGTGGTTCACACAACTCTTAAGGGAACAGGCAACAAGGCCAGACATAGAGAGGTCATCATACAGCCAGTCATCTCTCTCTAAAAGACAGATCCCCACAAGCCTTTCCAGCCTTCTGAAATGAAGTGATAACAACCCCATCATATTTTGGAGCATACTGAAGGTCTACTGAAACCTATCAGAGTTTGTCTCAGCTTGAATAGGCTCTAAACTTGGCTACTGATTAACTTTCAAGCTGTCAGGAATCTACAGCAGACAGGTATTTTCTCTGGCATGTATCTAGATCATCAGTATGGGAACAGCTTTTTTCATACCACTGCTTAAACTGATTTAAATGTAATAGCATGATATAGTGATAGAATGAGGAGCACTATAATCCAAGGACTAAGTCCTGAAAAAGTAGCAAGGATTTTTCCATACTTCATAGTGCTATACTCTCAAAGAGCAAAGATGACAACAATCAGCAAGAGGACAACTTCACCCCAATCCTATGAACTGTCTGCTGCTGATAACTTTATAATGTAACTCAATCACCTTCTGGGTCCTTCATGTGCAGCTCTTAAGATACATGGATAATGCTGTGCCAGGGCCCAAAGAGTTTCTGCATGAAAGCAGGTATATTTGTGTAGGAAGACTGTGCAAGCTTACATACTACTGAAGGCAAACTGATCAGCCTACGGTAAATAAGAGAATTCTAAAGCATTCATGCCATCAGCAACCCCCATTTCACCAATGGTCATCCATTCTCATGTGCGGAGATGAGTGATGTAGGATCTATTCCACTGTGAACAGCAACATCTGAGCAAATTCCATCTTCCTAGATTTTCTATTTAGGAACCCCCATGATGTCTCCACTCTGGAGACTTAAACCTCCATAGTAATGCATCTAGCCACACCAGAAGCATGGAAAGCACTGAGGTGCAGGGATCCAGATATTCCTAACCCTAATCCACATTGTTTTGCCATATGCTGATGGTATCTACTTCTGCCATAGAACAATTCGGCTCACTACGAACACCTAAATGCCATTTCTTCTTTCTTTCACTTTAAGATAAAATACCAGGTTTTTTGTGGAGAGAGTCAGCAGTAATATTGTAATATGCACTTGCACTATCATTCACCATGTTGTTCTAACAGGAATTTAGAAGTGAAAGCCCCAAAGCACTACAGTTACACCAGTATCCTCAACTAGCCACGCAGAGATCTTTGAGTAGTAAGTAGCTTGGATAAGTTCAAAGAGGACCACTGGAGGAGCTGATGCACAATCCAGGTCTCTTTAAGTGTTGCAGTCTTTTGGTGCTTTAACTACTACACACTGCTGATGTCCAGAAAAATGCCAGCAAGTCCCATTAAGGACCCACTAAACAGAAAGTAGGAATGACAGCAAGTCTACAGCCACCTTTCACCTGGCCCTGTTCACCATACTTGGAGTCTGGATGGCTTTTTTGACTTAGATCATTTTTCTTCAGGTAAAAAAAGCTACTTTTCTCCTATGTTGCTACACCATCTTGTTCCACACATAATAGAAAAAACTGAGGTGGATCATAACCAGGCCCTTTTCTCTGCCTAGTTTTGCCTGAGAGTTGTTTTAATATGCGCTAAGCAGCCATTCTCTTTGCAATTAATTTTCCTGCTCGCTCCCAGCAATGCCCCATAGTTCAGGCACTCTGATGCACTAGTGTCTACAAACAGCTTGCCAGCAGCACCCACACAAGCAGAAACAATTCTAGACCTTAAAAGACTAACCTAGAGACATCTTTTTCCCTTAAATTTGACATTTTAACAGAGCACCAGAAGCAGGAGTCCTGCTTGGAGTGCCTGACTTCCATCTTCAGAGAGCTCCTGGACTTAAAGGGACAAGGGAACATATTTAAAACACCACCTTACATGCTAAACTCATCGCTTATATTTTGTGATTGTCACTTGCTAGCTGGGGTTGAGAGACTTCCATTTATTCAGTCCTTCTCACTGGATTTAATTAAGCTGTGGAAGTTATAAATAACCAGACTGCAGGATCAGTCTCATTAAAAATTTAAGTCCATTAAAAAAATCTGGACTATTCATATTGTTGCATGAAAACCCACTGTGTTTTCCTTTTTTTAATAAGAAAATATGCAGATTAAACTACTCGAGTCTTGTTTCTCTGCAGCTTTCATTTCAATTTTAAAAGTGCAAAAAGAAAAATAAAGTTTTGAAGCCAGGGAACTGCTACTACCAAAACTGCTTTTGATTCCCTTTGGGGAAAAAAAAACAAACGACAGTTCCAGAACTATTTTCCCCATAATCTCTTCATCAGAAAAATAATGACTCTATTCTTGGGTTTAAACATTACTTTGTAGTATTTTCAACCTACACAGTGCTCAGCTGTGCTACTGCATCAAGTCTTGTAACAGGAAAGAAAATAGCTTGCTACACTGAAACAAATTAATCTACTTCTACTACTCTAGCTGAGTACCTTAACAAAACCTACACTGACAGCACAAGTTGAGAGAGAACATCAGTTTCAGTTCCCGTAATGATCTCACTGGAGTAAGCACCTAAATACCATAATCTGGGATTTATATTTTAAAAGAATCCTTCTGAATCTCCATTCATTTGACAAATTATTGTCAATACAAAAAAAAAAAAATATGAACCATCTCCTAAAAATAACCACTATTACTAATATTCACACTTTTTCTCATTTTTTCCTCTGCATTTTTACATCAAGGCTAGAAATGCAGATTATTGCTAGATGTTTTTTCCCAACCAAAACAGCAGAAAACTTTTTTTTGGTGAGAATCTGAAAAAAAAAAAAAAAAAAAAAAAAAGGAAGAAAAAAAGAAAGCAGAAGTTCTCACAAATCCATTTCAGCTGTTGGGGTCTTTAAGGGCAGAAGGATGCTCACATGGTTTGTCATAAATTCATGGGCTGGAAACATGAGGCTAACAGAAAGCCCGGCGCTTGAAAAACACTGAGTCCCAGTGAAATAGAGAAGCAGGCACCATCAGAGATGCTTTGGAGACACCCCTTAGGGTAGAAAACTCCCTCAACAGGGCAAATACAGGAATCTGGACACTACATGTTTCTTGGTAAGCTGTTTTTCACCCTGTAGGTCTGAGCCACTGCAGAAGGAGCACAGCCAGAGAGCAGCAAGGCCAGATTTTGCCAGGAGCAAAAAACAATTCAGCGAGGAAGAAAATGATCCCCTCTCCTCCATCTTTCCCCAGGCTTTCTTACAACTTCTCTCAACCACTTAGAGAAACCAGGCTCCTAGCGACAGAAAGACCAATATTATCTTCAGTCCCTTAAATGTAAAGATTATCTACCCATGTGTCAGGAGGAGAAAGAGCATTCTAGCCATTTCAAGAGTTGGTGATAATTCTTACTCCCGGGTCATTTGTAATGATGCCTCATTTTCTTCCAATGCCATATAACTTCTCTATTATCTACTGGCACTATAGCTGTTGGTTTCTCGCTTTGCCTGATGTGGCTGTGCAGGGACTTTTTAACCCATTGCCCAACAACAGCTTCAGGGGGGACCGCAAAAAAAATGACCATGTGCTATTCTCAACTTGCAGTTCCAAAACCCTACCCAGTGATTTTATAAATACCATCAGAAAAGTATTAATGGTAATAGAAGAGAGATCTACAATTGGCCCTCTCAGACAAACCAGGTGTAACATATTCCCTATAATAAGGAGCTCTGCTTGTAACAGAGGCATCAATCTTAATAAGCTATACTACTCCTACTGCTGCTGCTAAGCGATTGTTGGGACAGTTAGTTAAACATCTTTTTTTTTTCCTGGGGGTTGAAATCTAGGAGTACAAAATGCTGTGAAAATGACAGGTTCAGCACCGCATCTAGGAAAGAACTGTTGGAGAGAGGACTTAATTTTCTTAAAATCTAGGGTTTGTTTTATCAGGTATTGTATATTTTTAATAGTTGGATAAGGCAGCCCTGCTGTCAAAGCAATCCACAGAAGTAGTTACTGCTTAATGCTATTGAAACGCAGTTGCTTTCACGGCAGCAACCAGTTAGGAGGGAAAGCACAGAACAGTTTGGCTGAAGACAGAAAAAGGAAGCTATGGGCAATGTAACAGAAGCTACCGCTCTTTCCACGTGGATTGCAGCAGGGTGATTATTTTTACGCTCATGCTGTGTTGATGGGCCCTGTTAGGCTTTTAGGTCTTTTCAGAATGAACGGCCTCAACCTGTCTGATAGGAGCCTGACAGCAGGCAGCTGGAATTGGGGATACCTGTGCTAGAAGGGACTAAAAGCGGATGCCCTGCAGAGAGCATTTCAGTCTCCTTGACAAAAAGCCCATGAATGATCTGTGAATTGCACACGGCTGGGTGGAAATTCCAGAGGAGTGAAAAAGCCCCTGGAAAGGCACACCAGGTCAAAGATAGGTGGGAAGAGGGTGGTGACAGGTATGGAAACAAAGGAGGAGAGAGGGCTGCTCTGATGAGGGTGTGTATGTGTCACCTCAACAGTGATCCTAACGAGAAAGAACAGACCACTGTGTCATTGTCTTTAGGTCAGATTAACCCTTCAAGAAATACAGAGGGAACTGAATGATTCTGTTTCAGGCTCTAAAGAGAAGCAGATGCTGTTTCCTCTTTCTCCTTCCCTTCTGAAAACAAGGAGCTCTGCAAAATCATTCTCTCCACAAAGAACAAATAGTTCATTAGTGTTTGCCTTTATGAGAGTGGGCAAATAGATTCTGTACCTAGTCTGATGAACGTTTGTGCCAATTTTTCAAGGCTGCCTTGCTGAAGCAGATGCAATAACATTTTATTATGCAACGCAGAATCCAAAGGGATACTTTGCATGCGCTGAATCAACATCAGCACAAATCCCCTGGCTACTTGCACTGAGGGCTGCACTGGCTCTGCAACAGCCCTTGCAATCTCTTTAGTGAAGAAATGGATGAGGGCTGATCTAGTGGTGAGGGAGAGCATAAGCAAAGACATAAATACATTATGTGCAGCTAGGATCCCGACATCTTTAGTTTCCTTTGATTTAGGTTCCCCACCCACAGAGAGAGAATGGAAACATCAGCAGCAGCTCCTAGGCTTCCCTGGTAGTTTGTAAGTAAATTCCCTTCTCAGAAGGGAATGCTAGAGAAATGGATGGGACTGCCTTAGCACAAGCTTTAAATAAGCAACATATGGTGACTGTACAGTCTAAAATGGCTCCAATGGGAAACACATGGGAAGAATAAGGAAGAGGATATCAACAGAGAAGTGAAAAGGAGCAGAAGAAAGGGAGGTGAAGTAACAGGAAAATGAAAGCAAAAGTTTTTCAACATTGGCTATACCAGCTCTTTGGCAGGGGTTCTACGAACCCTGATGCACTGCTCAGGCTGGCCATTACCAAAGATGGATTAGCAAATTAATGTAAGCAGAGCATAAAGTTGCTGACTGTGGTGGTGTTGAGTCACCTTGGGCCTCATCAGCATTGCTAAACATTGCCCGTAACCTTTCCATTATCACTGAGGGTCTGCACAGCACCAGGACCCAACTGCTCCAATAATTTCAATTACTTTCCCTGACAAATTTTATGTTTCATGTATTTTACTGGCCTGATAATTATGATTTCTCTCATTTCTCGCTATCGAGCTTAATGGGTTCCAGCACGAGTGTACGGTTTCAGAAATGAAGTTCCACTTGAATTCACAAGTTATTATCTACTTTCGCTAATGGAATTGGAAAAAAGAGAAAGAGTGGGAAAGAGATAAAGGATGAGTAAAGAAGAGAGAGCACAGAAGAAGAGACAGGCACATGCAGAATAAAAAGACTAAAGGAAAACATTTTGACAAAGAGAAAAGGGGAGAAAGAATAGAGACTGAATTAAGACAAAGATGAAGCATACGGAAGATGAAAAACAAAATGGATGCATGGGAGAATGTGATAAAGACCAAGACAGACACAGAAAAATAGGTATACAAACAAGTAAGGAAGAGCTGTATAAGGACCAGCACAAATGGAAGTGAAATAAACAGCAACATTAAGAGCTTCAAAAACACTTTCTTATATCACAACAAAAGAGTTGATAGGTTTTCTCAAAACTTGGGCACACAGCAGAGATCTCAGCTCTGCGCTTTCTCCTACTGACCACAGAGGAAATGATTAATGTCCCCAAAATAATCTTGCTGGCAATGGTAGATGTCCCAATTAGAGCTGGCTGGGAATTAATCTTTCAAAGTGCCTTAAAGGTCCTGAAGAAATGAATGAGTGCAAAGAGTGCTCCTTTTTCTATCATGGACCTATACTTCCAAGAAGATTTTATCAGATTTGTTGTCTCTGCTGACCAAAGTTGTCACCACTCCTCCTTTTGATCAGCCTTGGTGTGTGAGAAGAGGTACAGAGAGTGAACTGGAGCTATCATTATTTGTACATCATCACTGGAATTGTTTAAGAAAGAAAAGGAATAAAAAACCTTAAGTAGCTATTAAGTACCATACCCAGCCCTGGCTGTCCTGTAGTAAAAGGTGCCTTCCTTCCATTCATACCTCAGAAAATATCTACCTGCATTCTGATCAAAGGCCACCATTCCCTCCTTCACCACCTGTACACAGACACTCAGCATTAAAATGATGCTCTAACATCAGTGAAGAACATTTACAGCAGTGGCATCACAGAAGTGAGGACAGATTTGTCTTTTCAACTTGGTACTGTTGCCCAAAGTGGGCAAGTATATCCATCAAGGAAAACTTTTGAGGCTGAAAGCCAAAAACCCAGATTTTTCTTTAAGCTGCAGGAAGTCACTGAAAGAAAAAGAAACATTCCTTAATGTTGCTACCTTGACAGCAAAACATTTTAAAGAATTAATGACCCACTTTACTAGAGACATTTATGGAGACCATGTTCAACTCTTCTGCCCAAGCCCAAAGGCACCGGGACACAAATAACCTGCTCTGGGACACAGTACTTATTCAGGATGCAGACCATCTGCAACAGGGTTAATATCATTGGAGCACTGAGATGAAGAACATACATCCAGAAAGCCATCATACACTGTCATTGTCATGGTTCACTGGTGAAAAGGTGTTGCTCCAAAAATCACTTACAAGCAAGCCTTGAATGTCATGAGCTTATACGTGGCCTTGAGTAGGACAGAAAAGTGAACAGAATGAGCAGAGCTATAACACCCTGAAAATCCACTTTAGGCTAGTCTTCATTTCCTTCCAAGGTTTAAATTACTCAAAATTCTCATGATAAAAAGTCACTCTCAACAAGAACAATCATGAAAGCTGTATTAATTCACCTATGTGGGAAATTCCCAATTATCCTCCACAATCATTTTTAAACTAAAAACAAATTCTAATGGAATAATCTTTAAAGATTTTTTTTCCTGACCACTCCGAATGTTGCTCTTAATTAATTCTGCTCTGTTGACAACACTTCAGCTGTTTTCAGTAAACCTGCAGATTTCTCTACATGTCTGATGGCACCTGGTTAGGCACTAGAAGAACATCCCAAACTTCATAACTTCTCTCCTAAGTGCTTTTAAAAGGAATAAAGAATGAAATGTAAATTCTTGCAAGATCCTAAAGACCAGCACCATTAACAAAGGAAATGAAAACAAAAGAATAACAGATAAAGGTTCTGCTACTTGCAGTGCTTTTTTCATAGATCTCTGGTATTTATCCCTTGAAAGGGGCAAACAAGGTTTTAATCACAGTTGTGTCTCTAAAAGGCAAAAACACCCCCTGCATTTAAAAAGACAATGTGGCTATTTCACACCTATGACTCACTGACATGCCAAGGAAGGCTTCCTCCTTGGAACCTCTTAAGTAAGGACCAGAGATACGGTAAGGAGGGACATCAGGTCCCTCAATGTACCACCAAAAGGATGCATCACTAGGGTCTTATTTCTGCTTTCAACCTGCATTACAATCCTTCCTGCTACCAGCAATACATGACTCAACCTCCCAAGAAGCTTGAGAAGTACCATTTCAATTCTCTTCCTCCCCCACTTTCAGTGGACCGGCTGCTTCTGTCCATCCCTAACCCTACTTCACCCAACAGCAAAAGGGTGATGCAACTTACTTCTCATTAATCTTCATTTGCTCTTTGAAGCCCTGTAAAAAGGAATGGTCCCAACAATGTTCATAGCTTTTCTACACTAGGGTTTCTTCTCACATTCTACACACTGATGTTGAATGGAGGCTAGAACAGCCAAGCTCTTCACCCTTCTTTGTCCTTCTCTACCAACTTAAGAATGAGCAACAATTAGAAGGGAAGGATTCTGGCTAAGACAGATTTGTAATGCAAAAGAAGATACAGAGATTACACAGGAGTCTATGATGCTGAAGACATAGTGAGATCACCACATGTACAACGAGTAAAGCACAGAGAGTTTTTTATTCCACAAAGAAAAGATCAAAGATACACAACTCAAGTTATGTACTATGTAACAGCTCAGCTAGGTCTCTGTAAGTGCTCAAGAGTATGCTTATTTGGTGGCAGTGACTTGAAAGCTAAATACATTAGGACTAATACACCTACCCAGTAATGGCTTCTCAGGAGACTTAATGAGTTAGTGAAGTCTACATCAAACACTTTGTCACAGCATACATGATATCCCAGGAACCCAGATCATCCTCAAGATCAGAATAATTTGCTTCAAGCTTCTAAGAATCATAGGAGAAGCTGAAAGTTGCCATCCAATGGATGATGGCTGAGACTTTATCATCCTTGTCCTAGGAACGTGAAGAGAGCCCTGTAGGGTCAGGTTTGTAGCATCTGCTGGGCAGATGAGGAAGACAGGAGCAACCCTGGCTCTAACCACCACAATAGGCACTGCTACACATACCCTTTCTCAACGCTGGTGGTCAGCAGTTGAGGTTGTTCCTCTTTGGATGTCCCTGGCAATCTGCTGTGCTTGGCAGTTCAGTTTAGCTTATGCTTTTGGCTGGTGTCAGTGTACACATTTTGCTTGGATAAGTACAAAGAGGGCAGAAACCGATTCCCAGATCTAAAACCAAACTCCTCAACTTCTCTCAGATTCACAGAACTGCATGGTTTGTATTTCCCTGAGCTTGATTAATCACCACTGTTTATCTCCTTCCACCAGGAGCCAAAACAGTTGTTAATTTAGGTACTGTTACTGGGCAATTGCTAGTGGCCAGAAATTTTTATTGATAGCATAAATTCTGCTTGTGTTATCTGTCTGAATGTGTGTCTATATATAATACAAAGAAAACTGACATGTATAATTTGAAAGACAATTTGAGTACCAGGTAGGAAAAACAAAAAACGAAAACAAACCAACAAACCCAACCAAGAATACAAGCAGTAAACTGTGACTCCTAATGAAAAAAGCCCTTCTGGTTCCTAAAAAAATAGCCTTTCAGAATATTTGATTATTTCAGCGTGATGTCAGTTGTCTTTCCGTCTCTTTTCTGAAACTGTGGAAGATCTATCTCCCTGTGTTGGGAATGACCTTCCCTGTGCATCTTCCGCACTCCTGCCCATTCCCCTCATAGAATTGGTTTGTCCAAATGAAAACATTAAACTACTGAGATAGGTAGCACAAAATCAGACCTTAATATTAACAGTAACCACATTACTCTTCTCTGTACTTCAGCATACCTGTGTAGTATAATTTCTTTACCTAGCTTCAAAAGCAAGTGGGTAAAATGTGGTAAGATGGTGTAGGTGGTAT
>JBCJKH010013306.1:0-18858 GCA_039877255.1 Loriculus beryllinus | reverse complement strand
ATGTTACCCTGTACTGATAGAACCACAGAGACATATTAATAAGCCATTAATTAACTACTACCACTACAGATAAATAATAAAGATGTGCCTTAATTCAAGTTTCAGAGGACTGCTTTATGTAGCTGAAGGAGAAGAATATAATTCCAGCTCCCATTTTTTGTCTGTATGAATGGGATTCATCAAATATGCTTAGAGAATAGTTCTGAGCAGTTTTCCAGTAGAGAGGCATGAGCCCTCACTATACAGGAAAAGGACAATGATGCATTAGAACATGACCTTAAGTGAAGCACTTAACCTCTTTGTGCCTCATTTCCCTCCCCCCCATCTGTGGAAACAGAAATGGCATTTACCTAACTAGCAGGGGTACTGTGCAGCTTAATTCATTACTGCTTCACAGTGACTTTGAGAACCTCAGATAAAAGGTGCTAAGAATCAGCAGGGAGAGGAAAGACACCCAGGGACATTATACATAAGCTGGTGCAACAAGATGTGTGAATTCAGACCAGCACTGCTTATGTGGATATTTATAATGAAGGGTATTTTTGTTGTTAGTGGTTTTGATTTGGTGGTGGCACTGTTTGGCTTTAATTGTGCTGTATTACCGCTCCCAGGAAATTCTCTCTTAATCCACAGGGCAGGGAACAACGGGTGCTTTAAAACACCCTATTCCGCAGTCATGTCCGAATGATGATACAGAAAGACTGTCTCCAAGACAGAGATAAGAACTCAAGCTTGGCCCTTCTGTCAGTACTCTTTTCTAGAGGGTTTACAAGATGAAGATACGAAGTTTACACACCTGCCTATTAGGTTACCCAAAGCTCAAAAAAGTCAATAAAATCAGGAGAAGGATTCTGTTCAGCTCAACAACCCTTGATTCAAGAACAAGGAACTGATGCAAAGCCTATATATTCTCCCCAGACATGACCACGAAGCAGCTAAAAGCTTTGATTACCCAGCTTGCATTCAAATCTGTGACACAGAAATGAAAAGCTATCACACTCATATTACCAATCCATAATGCAATCTAGCTTCCCAGCTTTTGTTTTAATCCCCAGTGCCCTGCGCAGCACTAGCTGTGGGAAAGCTGGCTGATACCTTCCTGAAGTACCACAGCTGCTAACTTGCCACATGTACATTAAAAAGTACAAGATATAATAGCTTCATTTACACATTATGTTAACTAGAGACAAGAATTGTGGGAACTTGTATCATGAACAGAAACCCAGTTACCAAAACTCAACACATCCCAGTGTTACAAACTTTCAGTACACCATAAACCCGATCCCAGCCTTTACTGCTAAACCAGCAGTCTAACTCCACTGACCCCAAAACGACATGCTTTTGTCCTATGCTTAACATCAGTCAGAAGGGAAAGCTACACACTGTGTGCTTAACTCCCCTCCCAAGATCTCTTTTTGCTTGCTGAAAACCTCCATTCTTGGGTGACAGAATGTTGTGCAAGTGGAAAGTAAGCAAGCAGCTCATTACATTGCCCAGAATTCCAGTAGCAGTGTTTGGTAAATCCAGAGAGAGGCAGAACAGTGTTTAAAGCCATGCTCCCACCTTCCTTTATTTACTCGACAGGAATGAGAGGTCACATAAGGCATGCTAGCAAGAGGTTCTGCATAAGAGTACTGTCACGCATGTTAGAAACAAGTAAAGGTTACAACCTCACTTTGAATAAACGCGTTTTATACCACAGATATATTTAGGTAAATAATGTTCGAATGTAAAGTGTCCTAAAGGCAGTCACTATGCCAGTATCTGCCAAGTCTTACTACAGGCAATGTTGGGGCTCTGTTTTATTTCAGAACCAGTAGTTTCAAAAGCTGAGATCCAAACCCATAGGTTTTTTCGTTCAGTCTTTGGCTGTTTAGGTTTTTTGAAGAGAAAATAATCTTTCCAATTTTTAAAAAGCTAAACGAACGTAATTCTATGACTAAGTGCATACTAATAGGTTAGGAATCAAATAGATAAGCCTTAGAACGTATTATGTTTTAAAGACACATGATCTCAAAGCTCATTGTAACTTGGTCCTTTGGATGCACAACTTTTCAACGGCCAGAACTTCTGCCTGTGCTTCTTTTCTGGATCTTTCCTGCTATGGCTGGAATCTCACAGAAGGACAAGATGGAAATCTTGTTATTTAGCTATTTAGTTTATTTAGTTTTGTCAATATAACTACCCCTAATAACTATTTATTTAGTTACTTAGTTTCCTTGCTTTTTTATTTGATAGAAGGACAAGGGAGATGCACTTGTGGAAAGTTAAAGATGTTTGCTTATGAGATACAGACTCTGAAAATGTTTGCACTTCTGTGTGTCTTGAAGGGCCTGTGTAGTGAAAGCAGCCTTCCTAATTTGCATGTGAAGAGGACACGAAGCTAAGCAGCATCTCTGGCTGTGCCTCGCAAAGTGCTCTCCGCTCTCTTTATGGGATTATGAAGTGCTCTCATAAACTGTCAGACTGACACCTGCAGCGAGCAGCACTTGGGAGCGTCCAAGCAGCAAGTGAGAGCACTTTACCATTGGAGAAAGACAAGGAGGAAAGCAGGGGAGCTTTCCCTGAGAAACACATACTGAGACAGAGAGGTACAATTAAGAGTGGCTGGCACTGAAGGAGAATCTTTTCCATTTGAATTTCTGAAGTGCTGAGGAAGTATCAAGAGCACCTGTATTTGCATATCTGAAGCACAAGGGACTGCTTCCTTTGCAAGAAAAAGGGTGCCAGGGACTCCTGTGTGCCCTCTTGCTGCTCCCTGCCACAGCGTGCTGTCTAGCATTGCATTTTCAAATAGATTTCAATATTCAGCACTAGGAGCTTTCACTGTAACCTTTGCAATCCTAATGATAAGGCAGAACTTCTTTTTCCTCTGTGCATGAAACAACGCTGCTACATTCTAGCTGTTTTCCAGGTATTTGGAAAGACTCTTGGAAAGCTGCTTTCCAGATACTTGGAATGATCCCTGCCCTGGGGAACTTTCAAAGACTAAATTCAGAGGTTATCAGCAGGAGAATGCACACAGGCCGTTTATGTACAAACCATTACGTATAAACCAATAAACTGATATGAGAAAAAGCAGATTTACACTCAAACCATGCAGTGTAAAAGGGTATAAAGCTCAGTATCCTCACACAGCATCTTATGGGCACATACAAAGACACAAAAGCCAGGATCTAAATTCCCCATAGTGTGTCAACAACTCTTCTGGTATGTTGTGGAATCTTTGGCCTGGAGAAAACCACTCCACATCTGCCTGGCCTACAGGAATATATGGGAGAGAGGCTAACAGTTCCCAATTTTATATGACAGTCCAAATTCTTCTATGAAGGAAAAGCATTTAGGCCCTTAACATAGTTCATTTATTCATTTTGGGAAGTAAGTAACTTCAGCTGCTTGAGAACAGACACTGAACAGTGAAAAAGCAATAGAAGAGGTGGGAAAAGTAATTGTCAAACTCAGAAGACTAAGACTTATGTTCAGTTGTCATGAAAGATATCAAGGGAAGTTAGTGTCACATGGTAAAAAACATCAGAAAGGAGTCAATCGCTGGGGAAAAGAGCAAGTCAAATAAAAAGAGTGACAATATCAATGCAGTTCAGTAGGGATGATTCAGACTGCATCTGAACGAATGTTCTATGGAAATTTAGGTGAAAACACGACTGGTTTAGGAAAAGTAATAAAGTGAAGTGCAAAAAAAGAAGAAACTACCGAAAGATGAGAAAAAAAAAATGGAAATACAGCTCTCCTGGTTTGTCAGACCAATTCATTGACATGCATCTTCCCTCTTCCTATTAGAAGCCCACTTGTATTAGCTGGATTTTAGCCTAACGTGAGAGAACACGAATCAGTGCGTGCCAGAGCATAAATGAGGACACATGTAAGAACAGAGGATCAAAGAACTGCATTCATGGCCAACCTCATGCATGTGAGAGTTAGTACAGGTACGCGTGCACAAGCAGTAGCAAGTGACATACACATGCTATTGCAAGTGCTTTACTTAGCAAATGAACTCCATAATATTCCCCTTGAGATTGGTCGTTCCCTGGTGTTTAACGAATGGTTGGTCATCTAATGGCCCGAGGCAAAGCCAAGGAAGGTTAACACAGTGACGAAGCGGACATTAACTATGATAACAACTGTTTTTATGGAGGATTATTGCTCTTCTAAACCTTATTCAACATCATAAGGCCAACAATCTTTCCCTGCTTTTTCCTTGTCTTTCAAATAAAGTTAACATCTTCTATCATGCAGCACAGCAAACAGCATAGTCAAAATCTGAGGCCTTCAAGTTCCTCTGTTTGTTCCAGTAAAAGTAGTACTGGGCTTTGGTTGGAAGATATACCCCCATAAAAAAAGCCTCAATTAACCAGAACTCCACAAGCACCTTTTGTCCTGAAGTCAGCAAAGGGAGAGAATTGTCTCCACCAGGCAATATTTTTGGCACAAACAGATTTTTGTTGAGGAGTGGATATGACATCCACCAGCTTAAAGATGGATGCCTACAAAGCATTTGTTACTGGGGTACAGAAACTGAAGGCCAACATTCAATAGAACTGATCCACAACTAACTGAAACTAGAAAAAGAGTTAAACAGTGCCATTGCCTGCCATACATCAGACGAAGGCACTGCAGTTAATGCATCATCTCTGAGGTGCTGCAAAGAATACATTCACAAAGGTGCAAAGAATCTGGCTTATCACCTCGTTCAGACAAATTTTGTTTCAGACTGGCACTACCACCAGCTATAGAAACCACAATACTGGGACTAATGCATTGGTTTTGAAATCTTTCTCCATGTACAGATCCCTTCAAACTTTCCAGTGGGACTGTGGATCCCAACAAAGTAAACATATTTTCTGTCAAATGCTCATCTTGTGTTATGTTTCATTTGCTTTGTAGAAATCACTGACGGGTCTATGCAGGGGGGCTGTGTTTCCGGTACCATCCTGCTGGGTATCATCCACTAAAACATGATTTTGCTTAGGAGACATGTAAAATACATTGCCTCAAATAAAAAGTTGCATAGCCTTTTTTCTTCCCCCAGCATCTCCCCATGCATAAGACAGGATTAACACTTGAAACTAGGTTCTGCTAGGGAATAAAAAAACCCACCAAAGACTGCATATTATTTGCTTTGGAGAGCGCAGGGAAGACATCCAAACACAGAGGCTATTAAAGATGGAAACCAACAGGTAAAAGCTAGAGGTGTTAATGATGTGCCATCATAGAATCACTTCACAGCGTTCAGAAACTACAACAAAAGGGATGATTTTTCTTTAGCATCGAAGATAAGGTATCATAAGCATTACCCTGCAAAGATTACAACCCAGTGTCTCAAGAAGATTCAAGAGCCCCAGCAATAATAAGGCCACTGAGGGCTCAAAAAGATAAGTTTAACTAAAATCCTCAATGCAAAGATCAGTGATCTAACAACGCTCAAACTTGTCAGCTCTACCACATCATACTCCATCTGCTGGTGAAGAGCCACCAGGAAAGTGGAATGGATGGAGGTTGCCCATAGATTTGTTTTACAGGGCTGTGGTAAGGCAAAGGAGAACGTACAGTATCATCCACACACTGGAAATGAAGCAGTGAGTGAAACTTACAGAATCTAAATCTCAATTAGGCTTTGAAGTTTAAAAATGAAAAAGACTGAGATCAGATGGCTGAAACATTTGTATCCAACCCATATGATAAATGTGTTTAATAATAGTTGTACTTAAACTTTGCTATCTTCTTCTACTTTAAGATCTCTGAAGGCTTTGGAAGCTTTAGAAATAAAGCCTC
The DNA here is from genome assembly GCA_039877255.1 of Loriculus beryllinus. Lineage (NCBI taxonomy): Eukaryota > Metazoa > Chordata > Aves > Psittaciformes > Psittacidae > Loriculus > Loriculus beryllinus. The sequence continues at coordinate 13,068 of JBCJKH010013306.1, read as the reverse complement.
ATAATACCTCTGCAAGGTCAGCACTATTATTCTCATTTGTAAAAATGAAATAACTTGGCCAAGGTCACATACAGAGAGCCAGTAGCAGAGCTGGGAATAAGACCTGTCTTTTTTGCTTCTTAGCTATGTATATTTAAGGTGATCTGCAAAGGAAAAAAATACTTGGGTATGTGCCCATTTTTTTTCTTTCCCTTTTTATGATGAATAAAAAAGGCATAAAGATTTTTGTAAGAGTTCGTATAAACTGGCCTGAAGGACAACAGTGGCGCTTCAAACAGGAATGATGATACACATTTAATTTCCAAGCACTTTCAATTCTGCAGCAAAAAAAGTGCTAAATTAAATGCCGGTTAATAAATAACAACAATAATGATGATAATCATCTGCTGTAGCACGAGCAGAATAACTCCCTATGTGAGCACTGCATTCGAGAAGAAAAGTAAGATGTCTCTGATACAATTACTCACTCTCATTTATGGCTATGCCACAGTGGTATAATTATAATTATTCCACTATAGTTCTACCAGTTCATTTCCCTGTGTAAAATAAGCCCTAAGGGATTCTTTTCCTGTTTCCATTCAACAGCTGAAATTTATATTCTTTTCACCCTAGACATCTTCTGATGAGTGGAAAATTCAGAAAACTACTGCATTCCAGGAGACCTGGGGGCACATTTACACAAAGCATTGAGTTGTTGTATGTCTGACTTTGTAGATCACCCGAGGACCTGCTTCTAGAACAATGAGGAAGGATCTGCAACAGCACTGAGCTAGCTTTGTTTTAAACCACACTGAACTGAAATTAATGGGAAGCCATTAGAAGGCCTGTTGGGGAGAAGAAGGGGGGAGGAAGGACAAAGAAGAGATCCTCAAAATAGTCCTTGACATGCTGAATGTGTCTGTTCAGACTGTAACTAAAACACCAACAAAGCAGCACAAACTCAGTACTCTCCAATGCATTTTTCTTTTCTATACTAGATGAAAAGCCAGTGTATACCCACTTAAACAGACGTCATACCTAATGTCAGAGATCTAAATTGAAGCACCAGTTTTAGCACTCAAAAAGAAAATCCTACTTTGTGAATCTGTAATGTCATTCACTGAACAGCCATCTTTTCACCCCAGAGTGTTTACTTACTGGAGTATGGACTTAAGTATGGAGTAAGACGGACTTACTGTCCATCATCAGTGTAGGAAACCTAACAGAGATGTACGATATACCTCTATCCCTAACTTTGGTTCTTATTTCATGGATTACCTCCATCTAGTATATCCGTCCTCAGGTCACTACTAAAAGGTACACTCATTAGGCTGCTCAGGCGAGTAACTGCATTCCTGTAGTGAATGAAGTCTCCTCAACTGTGGCCTTACTTTTATGCAAAAGAAAACTGAACCTGGTGGGAAAGCAGCTAAATAACAACTCCGGGAAAAAAGTACAGCTTAGAACTTTGTAGTCATATGTTCAGACTTCAGCAGTCACATTTCTGCTATACAGTTCCGCATCTGTAATTGCACGCTGTGTCCTTTCCATGTGATTTGCAGAGCTTTGCATTGTTAATGTTCACCTGATAATAAAAAAAGGCTACAAAGTCCCCTGAGAAGCCTTATTACAGGAGCTTGCTAAGGCTGTTAGCAAAACACTTCCCATCCATTTCTGAGGCTAGACATGCTTTCTGAAATGAAGGCCTGAAAAACCACTTGCCCCTTGAGCATGTCAGTGTCATGCCAGGGATTTCCACTAGGTCACTGCACTTTTAAGCACATAGTTAAGGGAGCAGGAATTAAAGATAGTCCAAAAAGTTGACATGCTTGGAACACAAGCAAGAAAGAGCAAGGCACATCCAGTTTAAAGGTGCTGCTTAGGAAAGACCTCTGGCACTATGAGCAGAAGTTGTATTGTAGAAGCTCTGGCACCAACACCATGACAGCACAATGACCACAGACACCCTCCGTGACAGAAAGCTCTGTGAGCAGCCTGTCTTTGAAGGGCTAGATGATCACTAGCTCCCTGTGCCACATACGTTCATACTGTTGCCAGAAGACACATAGGGAGTGCAAACGCCTATGTAAAAGTGGTGTGAACTGGTGAGTGTATGGGGAAACTTGTTAGTAGTGAAAAACATGGTTGCCAAAAGCTGCTGCCTGCACAGAGTACCTGTGCTACTTCTATTTGAGAAGTTGGTAAGTGGATCACTCTTCCTCTGTTATTAGCTAAATCTCCAGGAATGGAGGAAAACCACCAGACTTTTGAAGATTATTACATAAATATCTCTCTGAAAATAGCAGATCCATTAACAATGCCTTGCTATTGTGATCAGCAGTACAGTGCTTGTACACTCAGTGTGCATCTCCCCAAACCACTGCATACAGCAGATCTAGCACTAAGAAACGAACTCATTGAAAGTCTCAGGCCCTTTTCAGAAAGCTCATGCTGCTGCTGCCGGAACCCACAAGCTGCAAAGCACTAGCATTAATTTACCAGGAGAAGGAAGGGGATCATCCATTCAACGTGCACGAAGCACCAAGTGGCCGTCAGAGAGTAAAGACTTCCACTGTTATAACTAACTTGCAGTGGATTTGAGATACTGACCAAGAACTAAACTCATAACCTCTGCATCTGGCACCTATCCCTTTGCCAAGACAGAAATTCTTTCTGTCTGGGTCTTTCATCTCACCCAGAAGACCTCTAGACTATAAAGATGATGACATTACTAAACTAAAAGCAGCAACATGTTGATTCCCAGTTTACTGTCAGGCAGTCAGGTGGTGAATGAGCAGGAACACAGAGAGGAACATCCTTATGATGGAAAAAAATCCCTGGAATGAGTTTGATCTGGATATCAAAGAAGGAGAGAAGGAAGATAAAAGAAGTCCAAGCAAAATACAGCCAGTGTGTTAACCAAGCTTCTTCTCATTACACCCCTATGGAGGCAGGATGAACCAAAAGATGACATTTAATGAATGAAACCATAGCATCTACCTTAACAAACCCATCTGAGCACAAATAGTTTGCAATAACCCGCTTAAAATGAGCACAGAGGAATACAGCAACAAGCCAGTTAATTTCAGGAAAAATCCAAGACGGTTGGAACCCAGATGGATAAGATTTCCTTTGCTGTGTGCTCACTGCAGTTCCAAAGCCTTTGAGCTCACCAGCAAATCTCAACACTGCTTCATCTTTCATATAAACACTTTCTTCAAAGATGTGCTTTTCCCCAACATGGAAACATGGTTATTCACCACTACATCAGGACTGACAATGTGCAGGTAATACTTAAGAACAGTTTTCTATCCAGCTTTGATCACAAAGCAAAATCACTGCCCCACACCATGTATGATGCTCCTTTTAATCCTCCAGGGCCATCCCTACTCCTCTGTTGGACCGGCAACAAGACCGAGCTTTGTATGCGTTCACTCTTTTATACACTGGGCACCATTCCCAGTAAAAACAATGGAGCTGCACTACGCTATCTTGAAATCAACACACTCTTTGGTTCCGAGGTGGATATTCCAGTCTGGCAGCAAAGGAATGGAGTGCTACTACCTTTGACAGAGTTTCCCAAGGCAGAACCAGAGTCACACAGAGAGTTAGAAACTTTGATTTCAGATGGCAGGAAAGTGAAATAGTTTTACTCTATACAAGTACTTTCTACCTAAAGCTGCTGCAATATTCATGCCCCCCCTGCTCCTGAACACCCTTTCTCAACCCTCCCCCTTAGGGAAAAAGAGGTTGAGACAACCAGAGGTAGATAGCAAAAGCAGGTAAGTTGATGAGGGCATATTTGTAACCAGCAAGAAATGAAAGTGGTAGCTAAAGCCCATCAGAAAATAAAAGACATTAAAACATTTGAATCTTGTTGCATCTGTAGACACACATTTCATTTGCCAATTCATTTATTTTTAGTCTGTCCTGGAGAAAAAAAATTGTGAGAGAGGAAGGAAAGAAATTTTTGCTTCTATAACTGTGAAGTCTTTCTAAATTTTGTACAGCGACTGCAATGTAGGCAAGATTCTGGATCCATTGCCTTGAGGACTGAATTCCTCATTAAAGACACAGAGTCACAGTACAGACCTGCTCCCAGACATTACCCCTTGCTTCATCTATTATTTTAAAGAATTGTTTCTGGTAGTGTCAGTGCAGCTATGTGACTTATTCTGCTCAAGTCTTGGCCACTGTGTTTGACACCAAGTGAAGGTGTTAAATATCCAGTAGGAGTAAAGAGTTATAATACAGAAATCGTTATTACCAGTGTGGACAAAGGCTTAGCAAGGCCCATTTCGCTTGCTCAACTGAACTGTAAAATAAGTGGAAAAATAACAAACTAGAAAACAGACAAACAAAAAACCCTGGAGGTATTCACTAAGCCAAGACAATGAGATCCATACCCTATAGTTAGTCTGCAGAATAATTTACCCAGAGCACCAATACATGTTGCTAAGGTGTTGATGTTTCTACCACCATAATACCCAACCCTGCACAAACAACCACTGTCACAGGAACACTGGCTTGAAGCACCTTCTCCTTTCATATGGTATGTCCTACTCAGAATATGCATTGCCCCACCTTACTTCAGAGCTTTTGATTTCTTATCACTGTATACTGAAAAAGAAGCCTGATTTCAAGGAGCACAAGGCAGACCTGACACATTCAACTTCTGCATTCTCCTCTCCTCCTGTAGAAGTAGATTTGTATGGATGATTTTACGCTACTTGAAGGTTTGCCTAAGGAAGACAACTTCTCAGCCAGCTAGCTGAAGCTAGCACAAACAAGAAGGAGTAAGACAGGAGATCCAGCCCAGCAGACAGCATGAGGAATCATGTAAAATCTACTTTCTGCTTACTGTCTGGGCAGAGACTCCATAGTGGATACAGGCATCCCATAGACTCATCAGTAAGTGTACTGGCCTATTTTGCTCTTAGAAGCATGGAAGAGTGGAACTACAGCTATTGAACAGGCAGTTTGGGTTTATCCAGAGGTTACAGAATAAGCAACCTGAGTAGTTCTTTTTTCTCATAGTGGTCTGTGATTTAACCAACACAGTGTAACTGTGCAATATCTAAATTAAATTCTTATTGAAGACAACCTTACTTCAAGCTACACTTCTCCTTCCGTGCTCTCTCTTCTAATTTCAGAGTAGATAGAATGAACACTGATGATCAATGAAGTTCAGATAAAGTTCAGCACAGAGAGTTTCACGCCAGGAACTAAAAGCAAGTCTGAAATGCCACCCATGTAACACATACTTTGTCAGGAGATAGCCAAAAAGTCAGCCCTGGAGTTCAGTGTACAGGCTATTCCCTCAGATAATGTAAATTGAAACTTGCTTGTCTATGATGTTGCACTTTCTGCCCTTTTCAGATTAAAGGCAGGATAATATTCCCCTTTTTCTTGCCCTTCTCCACGTTTTCCATTTCCTAAAATGAAATGAGCAAAACAAGAACTATCAAAAAATAATGGGGAAAAAAAGAAACAGAGCAAAACATGGTAGATTATATAGTTAGGCAGGAGAAGGTACAGCAACAGAGAGGGACAGCACCCAGTTTTGCTCTTCAGTTTCACAGGAACCAGTGTAACAGCATCATTCACCTCTACACAAATCACTGCAATGTAAGCATCTTTATACCTACAGCTTCTATCAACCCTTCTTTTAGAAACAGCTTCTAAAAGTCCTTCTAGTTGTTCATTTCCCATTAGGGACATGCACTAAGCCCTTGAAGCCAGTGTTTCACCCTGCTTCTTCAAGAGTGTAAACTAAAGTGCAGGAAACCTCAATTGACTAGACAGAGAACTTAATGAGCCCATTGCAATCCTAGAAATGCTTCACATATGTTCCAATTATGATGGCTTTTTGCTACAAGACCAGGACAGCATAGTAGCAGGGCATGTTTTCATATGTCACCCATTTAACACTTCAAAACATGGTATTTTTATAGTCACTGAGAAAACTACAGGAGCAATTTGGAAGACAGCCCAAAATATGAAGGATCTGGATTTAATACCCAGTAGTGACTCCCGAGGCACAGAGTGGTTATATGGTATAAATGAAGCATGGTAGAAAGATCTTGCTCCAAAGATCAGTGATGCTGGGAGAACAGTGAACAAACAGCTGTGCAGGGCAATTGTGAATTAAAGAAAGAAAACAGTATTTCGCTTTTGGAAGCCAAAAGGGCTTCCATTCAGTCTTTCAGGGAAAGAGAAAAGACCATCCTGATGCTGCCTTCAAGAAATCAAAGGCTGAACTTAAAAGAAAGTAAGGAAATTGTTTTGATAATTGTTCAGGATTTGATGTAGGCATACCCGAAGCTCATTAGCTTCTCAAGCAGTGCACGTCCCAGGCCCACAGTAAATGGGGAATGCTTCAGAAGTGCATCCTACACTGCTTTGTACTGCAAGAAGCCCACCAGCTCCAAGCCCTGCTTCCCTCTTTTAGAAAGCCTACAGTATATAGAGAAATACCACTCTGGTCAGTCATGATCAACAGACCTTTTCTGTTTAGATCTCTTTTTTCTTCTCCTTCCATTTGAGTTTTTTCTTTCTTTCTTTTAATATATGAAGGCAATATTTACAGCCCAGGCAGTGCTAAGATGCAGTGATTATGGCTGATTTTATCACAGCTGTATTACTCAGCTGCAAGGTGAAGCGCTGTGCTAAAATGGATCATGAATCCCTGAAATTGACTATCCGTCACCTTTATAATCCTGATGGAAAGGCAGGTCAGATCAGGCTTGACAACTTCCCATGCAAAGGAGACTACAACAGTGATGTCTTCTTGCCCCAAGGCATTTATTTGTCTGGAGAGGAAGGTGATGCCTTAGAGAACCAGACTAGAGAAAGAAGAGAAACCAACTGCTCCAACTACTGCGGGAATCAAGTGTAAATAGGGGAATTTAGATGTGTGCGCAGAAAGACAGCTAGGAGTATTGGATGAAAGGATAGTACAAGCGGCAAAGAATCAGGACTGTAGCATGAAGACCTCCCCTTAGACTGGAGAGCAGAGTGAGGAAAATAGAACACCACCTCCTCAGTGGCAAGTTGTGGCAGGAGATGAAATCTACAAATGGGGAAAGCTTTCAAATGTCTGAAGAGTCCAGTCATACCTCCTTCAAATTCAGAGTCAGAGCCCTTCTCACAACGTCAGTTTCAAGAAGCATCTGCAAGTTTGGAGACCAAATTCATTGATGGCCATTATTACATGTGGCATCTCAAACCCCACAGAATGATGGCAATGTCGAATCTCACAGCAGGTGTTTGTTTTCAGACAACCAGCATAGTTGCTCAGAAAATCACTAACCTATCCCAGTGAATCTTCTTGACTGGTGTACGGCTATATGCAAGAGGGACTCCATAGGAGAAAAGATTAGTTAGCATGTGATTTTTTCTAGTGAGATTAACATGCTGCTTCTAGTAAACCCGTAACAACCATCTTCTTAAGGAAAGACTCGTTCTGAAGTGAAAACCAAGTTGTCTTATTAATACGCTTTCCAGGTTTGGGTACACCTCAGTACCACCAAATACCAAAGAAAGTGCTTGTTCTTGGTTTCCATGTTTTATTCCCAGCACAGTTACTTACACATCAGGTGGCCTAACCGTAGTCACCAACATTATCTTATTCCTTCCTATGCAAAAAGAGGACAATATTATGTCTCAGAGCTACTATACACTGGTTGTTAAAAGTGGGGTACAATCTTTGAGATCCACAGATAGACAGCATTAAAGAAAAGGCAAAGACCACTTATGTCTTGCTCACCTCACCTGTCCTTTCTTCCCCTTTCCACTAATGCCTCTTCCGGGTAAGTCACATCCCAGCTAAACCTCTTAGTGAATGATTACATTAGAGATAGTGCTAATTACCAAATGTCATCTGTGTGGTACAACCTTATCAGCACCCCACACTTCCTCCCCTGAAGTGAGGGGGCTTTATACATTTCATAGAAGTATCCTAGTTATCTCCTCTAGCAAGCACCATTCCCTCAGGCTTGAAGGTGGTTGTTTTCCCTCTTTTTTTTTACCTTCATCCTAAGTATAGATTCAAATCTTTTTCTGCTAGAACCTCATTCAAGGAGGGTTCACCCCAGTAACAGCCTGGTGGATATTATCCTTTGTGTATAAAAGGAGCCAGTCAGTTCCCAAAATGCTGTGTTTTAGATAAGGGCACTCATATGCTCTTCCTCTCACATACCATGAATCAAGCAGTGTCATTCTATCAGCTACCATATGGCAGAGGAACTCTTATTACTGCCTTGCAGCTGTGAACACTGAGTTTTGAACATGGGGGGAAAGAAAAGAAGAACCAAAATAGGTTCAATAATGCCTATAAATGCTTTGGGGTGAGGCAACTATGTCACAACTGTAGTATTGCCTTAATTCTAGAACCTCCATCTGACCAAGCTCTGCCAATGTCATGTTTTTCTGCCCTGTAGCACTCTCTGCTAGTACAGTTTGGTGCTCACCCCACATTCCTAAGTAGCTGACATGCACTGCCTTCATCTAACATACTGAAGGATTAGTAACATAATGTGAGGTAGGCAAAGTGACCCTGCAGTTCTGGTTACAGCACTGCTAGTTCCAAAGGTTTTAACAGGCTAATTCCATCTTGCACTATTATCCAGAAGGCAGTTTGCTCCCTTATTAGTCAGTACTTGTTGTATTCTTTCTGGGGTTTGGTTATTTCTGTGTTTGAAGGTTGCTAGTAGAGATTTTTCTTTTTTTTTTAATATAATTTGTGTGCATATTACTTGTTGTCCCTGGAATTCATTCTGTTCCCAGCTAATGAAACCTCTGCGTCGCTAACAAAGCAGAAAATAAAGAAGGTAAATAGCACTCTCCAGAAACAATTTGTTTCCTGCTCTGTAAATTCTTGCTGAACGGCATCTCGGGGAATATTCACCCCAATAAGAGGAGAGAGAAGCCGAAGGTGATTGAGAAGGAGGTGGACAAAGGGGCTACAAATGCAGGCTGTTGATGTGGAAATAATAATGGTAGTCACACACTGCAGGCAAACAGGTACCCAGACAGCTGCACCTCTAAAACTCCAGAAAACACTTGAGTGCGGGCAAGCCATTCCAGTGAGTAGAAACTACTGGTTGCAGAGAGATTTGAAAGGGAGATCAACTTTCTCACGTTTAACCCTTTGGAGCTATGGTAAGAGTCAGCTGCCTGCGACAGAGTCCTGACTCAGAACACAGAACAGGACACAGGAAATTAATGAGTAATCCTGTTCTTCAAAAGCATAATGACAAAAGGTTAAGTGCAGACTATGTCCTGCGGCATTGCTGTCAGTGAGTATGAAACAAGGAAGGTAAACCTCACAAAGAGGTAATGATAGCTTGTCCTAGCAGGCGTGCTGCTACTACCTGCCAGAGAAAAGCAAGAGATGTTCTACAAAATGTAGATTCTTGCTCACATAGGAGAGCCATTATGTTCATTTTCATACAATCTGAATCACAAGGCTGAGATTTTCCAAAAACCAGGACTGTCAAAGAGATTTTCAAGTTCATATTGAAGCTCCTGAATTAATGGCTTGCAGTTGAAAAGAGCTGAACTTCCAGCTGCTTCCACTGATTTTACTGTGGCGTTCAGATCTTAAACTCTCTAATCCAAGCAGAGAGATAAAAACAGTGCAGGAAGCGAAATAAACTTGTACCTTTCCACCTGTATAGTCAAGCAATGTGCCTTCTCTGTGTCTTACTGCTTGGGAACCAATACCAGAAATCAGTACCTACTCTTCCTGGAAAAACAAACCAACCAGCCTCAAATTCAGCCAGGGAGAAATGCAATGAAAACCAGGACTTATTTCTCATATGACTTGATTGTTAAAAGTAGCTAAGGGAATTAGACATCCAAAACCCACAGGGCCTTAGGTCCTTTAGCCACCTTTAAAAATGCATGCATAATGCTCCACACATGAACACACCTTTGCACTATCAATCACTCACTGGATTACTGGACCAGCCCTTGTATGGAAGATTAAAATCTAAACTGTTCTACTGTTAAGCCATATTTATTGAGCTTTAACAACTATGTAATTTATACATCTCTTCTCAAGGAGCTGGAAAAACTCCATCAACAATAATAACAGCAACACTCGATTTCAATTGATATGTTTTTAACCTATCATAAGCAACTTGCTATATCTAGAAAGAGCTCTTTAGAAGTTATGCAAAGTATTAAATGAGCTGCTAGGAGACCATACAGGTTGGTCTCGTAAAGTAGAAGAGAACGCAGCAACCAGAGAAATCCTGGCAAAATAGCAGCACCATCTCAGGAGAGGATTGCTGCAGCTGCACTAGTTATTTACATGAAGTCAATTCCAAGTGATTATTAAGAACATGAGGTTTATCGTGTAATATAAAAGGCCAGTTCATTATGTCCACACAGGCTACAGCTTAAATGGCAAATCTCAATAATTCATTTTTTTAACAGCAGTTTGGAATTTAATCGCTGCACAATAACTGCTTTAATTCTGAATTAATTTCTTAATGGAGATGTAATTGTCTTGGGCTTCATCTATGGGGCCAAAATCTGCACTCATCGGCATAAATCCAGTGGAAGTTCATGCACGAGTGTGGGATGACTTCAACATAAAGAAACTGGAAGTCCACAGGCAGCTGAGTTTAATACTGGCATCCCAGAAAACAGTATGGCCCAAACTTCATTTGCGCTTTTTCACTTTCAGTCCTAAATGGCCCTTGTTTGCCTGGGCAAAGTCCATACAAGTACTAAACACAGGAGCAGAGTCACCTCTATTTATTGCTGTTATTATAACAATTAATTTGCAAGACATAGTTCAGTCCGAAAGGTAGCAAGCATTTTACTTCAGGTAAAACCTTCATTTAATGCCAAAATGCCTTCAGGTCTGAAGAAACCAGCTTATATAGATGGAGGAGTTAAAAAGGCAGGCCACAATTAGCCACGTTTCCATTTGGCTAAGACATACAAGCTGACAACTCCAAGAACTATAACAAGCTCTGCATGAACAATTCAAGAAAAATGGCTTCAGAAGGTATTCACAAGAACTCAGATACTAGGCATCCAGGCAGGCAACCTAGAAATCCTTAAGATAGAACTGCAATTGCTAAGAACAAAAAAGTTATCACTGTTACGGTCATCTCATAATATAGAAGAAAACAGCGATCAAAATATTGATGTTGTAGGAAGAATGCCCAGATAGCATGAACAGGGACTAATGAAACTTCAGATCTTCCAGTGGTCCACTCCAGTTGATGAACTCTTACTGGTAAGAAGCAGCAAGACAATAAATCACCCAGAGTAATCAGCAACCAGAAGTCAGTGACAACACTGCAAGTCATGCAGAGTATTTGAGTCTAGTGAGTATCAAGAGGCTGAATTCAAACCCTCAAAGTCCTACAGCTGCAGGAGGTCTTGGAGGCTTATCTCTTTCAAGGCCATATCAAGGAAGGAGAGTGTGGTGGTAATAACTCTCACAGTCCTAGCAGGCCAGGGAAGTTGCAAATTCAATATGCAACAGTATATAAACCCAATGAAGAATACACAAATGCAGCCCACAGTACCCTTAATTTGAAGCAAGACATGCCATCTACCATTATATACAAACACCTTTTCCCCTTTTGCAAGCAAGCAGAGAGAAGAGACAACTTTGAGGCATGCATGTCAAGCATTTTTCTACTAGTATCAAAGCAACTGCATGTGAATTTTCCATCTATTTTACATCTATTCACACCATCAGTGACATAGAAACACTGACAGCCCTCTAATGCTTGGTTTACTATTTAGCATTCACAAACTGCATCCTGCTAACACATGAAGCTGCTTACCTTGAGGACCTCCTCTACAAATACTGCCTTGACACAACCTTGGCAGGCATCTCATACGAAAACTGTGTGGTGCTATGGACTGTCATGCCACAGGCTGCACTGCAATAGGAGTCTGTTTTAAATAAATCCAGTAACGCACATTTAGCTCTATTTTCTCTTGAAGCCTATACACAGTGCTCATGCTCTTTCCATAAATGCAATGGTTACCAATCACTGAAAACTTTCCAGTAGACTCAAGATACCTCTTCAGACTTGTGGGATGGGGATAGTTAGTAGGAAGTGGACCAAGCAGAAGTAATTTTCTTCATTTAAAACAATATACAGACAGAAGAAGTGTTTACAAAAGCCTTTCTCTTGCTTATCACTTTTTGACACAAGAAAACACCTTGTTTTGAAGCATAATACTCATACATGAATGTATCAGCAATACCTTTCTTTGCATCTTGGTGACCCAAGGCATATACAAGCAAATATATACTCACTACCTTTTCCGTGAAGGAAAAAAGCCCGAAGTGACTCTTCCTCCTCTAGTGACAGAAAGGCCTTAGTACAAAATGTTATGATGTGAACAAAGCAGTAAGCATCAGAAGTTGAGATAGGAGTCTCTGGCTCTTTGCATACCTAAAAATGACACAGGCTTTCAGGTCAGTGAGCTGATCCTCCTTACGGATAACGGTCAAGATGAAATTTAGCAGATCAACCACCAAAACTATCAGAGATAAAGGAAAAACCTGCCTTCACAGTTCTGATTCCATTTTTCATCAAAATCAGACATCTCTATGGAAATTGTGAACATCAGTGAAATGTTTGATGCCTAAACACAGTGTTTCATTGTGATAATCTCAGAACATTTTGCTTAGATCCATTCTTTTGATTTTTATGTCATGTTACTATTTCATTTACATTATTGCTATTGGCTCTATGTGGGTTATTCTTTATTTACTAGTTCAATAAAATAAAAAGAGTCAAAATAAAGAAAACAAATCAAAAGAAAATGGTGAACATATAAGTAAAAAAGTAAATTCAATCGCCCCAGATGAAAAACGCTTCAAGAAAGGAGTGCTGACCTGCTTTGAAGAAACTAGAGATGACCTCACTTGGAGTACTGTGCACAATTCTACTGTCCTAAACATAGAAAGGACATGAACTGTTGGAACAAGTCCAGAGCAGGCCACAAGGATGATCAGGGAACTGGAGCACCTCTTGTACGAAGCCAGGCTGAGAAAGTTGGAGCTGTTCAGCCTGGAGAAGGCTGCGTGGAGACCTCATAGCA
>JBCJKH010013304.1:0-30717 GCA_039877255.1 Loriculus beryllinus | reverse complement strand
TGTAGAGAAAACGCGAGGAGCGAGAGCTATGTGGGTAGCACCGTTTTAAAGCTCGCATGGTACTGCATCTGTCCAGACTTAATATTTCTCCCTGAGGAAATATCCATGCTTCTTTACTGACTACAGGGATTGCAAAGATAGGTAGTTTATGCCAGAATTAAACTGATTTAGTTGGAGTTAGCTGACAAGAATCACACCCACAGAGATGTAATCATCTCTTTCAACACACAAGATAACAAGGTTCCTAATTCTTATCACTTGGTAACTGCAATGACAGAGTTGAAAGTTGGGTGGGTAGGGACAAAATTGTGAAACAAAATGAAAGAACTATACTTATGGAAATTGTTTCACAGAAAACTGCTGTTTTACAGTGGTAACTGTATTTGCTTCATAATAACAGACACTTTCATGAAAAATGGTAATAAAAATAATTGACCATACTTTAAATGTTGATTAGCTTACTTAACAGCATTTAATTTTTCAAAACACATGAGGAAAAGGCTAGCTGCTACACAAAGAAAGCAGCCCTCATAAAGAGGGCAATTCTGTATCTTGCTGTGCTTCAAATGACAATGGATTTCCAAAACATCCTTATCACACTTCAGTCAATTTCTTTAACAAACTTTTGTCTTTTTATAATTTGCCACTACACAGATTATGATTTTTTCCATATATGTTTCTTACAGGTTTTATCAAATAAATTTTGTATTGTGTTTTTAATACACACACACACACACACACACATCTTCTTTTCAAAATTGAAAGTATTTAGATAAAAACAAATTGACCATTTTGTCACTTTTGTACACAACATCATGACGAATTTCCACTTTGAAACAAACTTCATATCCCCATAGCATATCAAAATAACATTTTCCTGTGAATTGAACAACGGTTGCAGATGGAAATAAAACCTTTTCAGAATATTGTTAGCAAATCTCACTGCATCTCAGCTTTCTACTAAAGCAGCTAATCTCTTACACAGTGCCCAAATCAAAGACATTTGCTATGTAAAGTCCTGGATCCAAACCCTTAGGCACTTTGTCAAGAAGTTTGTTTGCCTTAGGGGATTTTCATTGATATGAAAACTGGGCAAGCTGAGAGTGTTTACTAATAGAAAACAAATGTTGAGCTTCTGTTCAAAGAGACTGGCAGGAGACTGTATCTCCTTACAAGAAATGACAGTTTATACATGATACGTTGTTTATGCCTAGAAGAATGTGGACTGGAATTCCTCTTGCTATCTGTGAATTCTGTAAAGAATTAAGCATTGAAAAGACTAAGACTTTCCAAAGTGTTGAAAGCATGTATTTATTTCTTCTTTAGATACAGGTCAGCATGAAAACTTGTAAAGAGTCCACTCAAACCAGAGTAACTTATTTTACATGCTAACATTTTAACACCTCATAATGTCTATGTATCCACAGGGAAAACTACTTTCCCAATAAAAAGTCCAAAACCCATTGATATGGGTTGGGCACACAAATATAAACATGGTGGAAGAAAGAAAACGATCTGTAGGAGAGGCAACATGTTTATTTATCTGCAAATTATAGAAATACTAGTTCACAGTAAACCAGAGTACATCAGTGTCCATGTGAGTTCCATAAAGGCTGGTACAGCCATTAAAGGTTTTATATGTCAGACCTGTAAAATGAGGTAGATATACTCACACTCCACAAACACAGACCTAACAGATGTTTTCTTTTTCCCTTTTCTTCTGCAGAATTAGGTACCATTAACTTGTTTAGTCAGAGGAAAGTGAACCTCATAGTGAGTGATGGGAGACTTAAAAGACTAGATGAGGTGAAATGAAAGTAACTGCTTTTTTTCCTCTACAAAAATGTTACTCCTTTTTTCTTTCTTGCACATTAACTTTCACATTTCCTGACTATTTCTTTTTTCCACAATGCAAAGTATCCTTTGAAGAATGGGTGATCTGTGTCTTTCTAAAGGGAAAGCCAAGCAAGCAAGCCTGGTTTTTCATGCAGCACACTAACATGATGTCAAGAGAGCATACTGATGCTCTAAGCAAGAATTTACAGGCTTGAGGATGAGAGAAAGAGCTCTCGTCCAGATTAATGGCTCTTTGAACACAGCCTCTGTCTCTCTGCTTTTGAGCACAAAGGATAAACTGCAGTTCACATAATGCTAACAGAACAGGATTGTTTGATGCTGCTGAGGTCAACATTCACACATTAATGCAGCCTGGATGGATCTTCAACTAAACATTGCTGAGATGAATCTGTCACCCAGGAAATGTGAGCAGATAGAGGAAGAAAAGCAAGAGAGGAAATATTGTTAGTTTGGTGCTATTTAGCCCTCAGTGACACCACTTCTGTTTCTCCAGGAGGCCCAGAAGATGAGTTTGAAGATGAAATGCATTGATGGCATTTGATTGTTTTTGTAGTATATTCAGCAAGTCGTTATGCTGTGCATGACTACCAGGTTTGCTGACCTCAAAGATCAATCATTTTGTATTTTGAGCAAGTGCTTATTCATCTCCTTCTAAACAATAAAATCCCCTGTGTAGTACAAGGTAATTAAATAATTCAAAGGTTCTCAAGCTTTTCCTGTGCACATTTTTCACTTTTTTTATTTCCTCATACCTTTTATACTTTTTAGCTTCTACCCTTTTTCTTGTCCTTTTCTCACTTGAAGGAAGCCAACAGTTAGGTTCCCTCTCCCAAAATCCTGCTATTGTTGTGGGCCTCTTCCCTTTCATTAGGCAGTTGTTCATGCAGTAGGTAGGAATGAAGAGGGACCTAAATGAGAAAAGGAGCCCCAGGCGGTTTATGCCTTTTAAAGCAGTTGGAAATATATTGATACTAGAAATGCACAGTGTTCAGAACTGTGTTCCAAGATGTGCTCCCACATGATTACAATGTATGCTGTTAAGCAAACATGTGATTTTGCAAATATCTTGACCATTGTCTTAAAGAGAAACATCACTAATTCCTGCCTTCCATTTCATGGATCAATTTCTGACATATTCCTTCTTTGGTTAGTTTCACCTACAGCATGACAAAATTTGTAAATCCAGTACTGGCAAAGGGAGGTTGTCTTTGGTAATATAGAGTCTCTGTTCTCTTTAAAATATTTGTAATTCTACAGTGGGCAATAAGGTCACTGGCTTCAGGAGAACTATTGTTTTCTTGGAAGATTATTCTTTTGTTCATGAAATCAAGAAGATGCCACTGAGGTCAGGCTTCAAAGAATATTTCTCTTGTAAGATTTCTAAATGTAGAAATGCATTTCAAAACACTCAGCTTGTTTTAAACCTACTCATTAATTTCTCCTTATTTTTCCCCAGGGACTTCAGAAAATTAACCCAGATGGGTGTTGGATTAATGACTGGTGGTGTGTTCCCTTGTATTATGGGCATAGAAGATTAGGATCAGCACCTGTTTTTTTGACATTTCTGGCCAAGCATCAACACAGATATTCAATGACAGTACAATGTTCCTTGGTGCTGGATGCTCATGCCCATCTGTGAGGATGGCGTTGTTCCCATCTGTGAGTTCAGAGTGCCTTTGTCTACGAGCAGCTATTGGTTTAATTAAGCAGCCTATATTGGAGTGAAAGTGCTGTTACTTTCCTAACACCCTCCCATGTGCCAGAATGAAGCTATGGTGGCACTTTCCTTATCCTTACTGTCACACCTTGATCTTTTTGTAAGCCTGAACAGTACAATGGAAGGAATCAGTCTCTATTCCCAATAAGCATTAACTGCCCAAGACATATTTACGTTGCAGCAGATGATGGAGAAATTCAGTATGAAAGTGTACGTAAGAAAGGGCTTTTTAAACCTCTCTGTTTGCATATACAGAAGACAATGAGGAACCGAGTTAAGCAACAGAGAAGCATTTCTGACTGCTCAGGAGCAGCGTCTATAAACAGCTAAATTGGAGGTAGACAATCTTGATAACTCACAGCAATGGAAGGTATTATTATTTAGCAAAGCACTGTTGCTCAAACACCATGCCATTCAGTTAAATACGAGAATAACTGGCTATATCCCATCAGGAAAGAGAGAGAGACGGCACTGACATCTAGACTTTTAAAGGCATTAAATGGTATTAAAGTCAGAGCTGAGATGATCAAGGCTCCTCTCGTCTTTCTGACTGTCTAGAATCCTTCTTGCAGTTTTGCACGTTGCAAGACAGCAGTGAAATATAAAGTAACAAATACCTTCTCCTCAGTACATTCCTTATCTCTGACCCAAACCAAGGAACTGTCATGAGAAAAAAAAATAAAAATAAAAATAGAGTTTTCAGGCATTTGCTTTTATATACCCTCATATTGTGAGCTCCACCACTCAGAAATGTGAACTTGAGAGCCTTGTTATCCAGCTTCTTGGTTTGAGATGTGCTTAAGTTTATAAACACATTCTTTAAAAGCTTTTTTCCTCAAAGTGCTTTTAGTGACACACAGGTTTCAGCTGCAAGAAACAAGAACAGGCTGCCTTGTTTAGTTTCTCTTCCTTCCTGCAGAGCAATATATGCATCTGTCTTATTTTTATTTATTCTCCTTTTCATTTTATGGAGGCCTCATTTAGTCTAACTACACTTTTTATTTGTTGCTAAGGTCATTCCATAAATTATCTTACTGAGGTAGGTCTTTTAATTACTTCCTTCTTCAGAAAATGTATTTTTCAAAATTCATTATTTCCATTACTCTGAATACTCCTTTTTATATTCCTTATGTTGTCAGATTTAATTTAAATATTATTCATGCTGTGCTCTGATTTCAGTGCGTTATTTAAATATGCTGACTTAAATATTTTCTGATTAATCTGGGGGAAAAAAGGTTATTACCATTAATTGTGATACTTGAATAACACTGCTCTTGAATATTCATGGTTGTAGCATATGCCAGTATTGTGCAGTGCTAGGACTGGAGAGATTTTTTAGGGAAACAGGCCCCTTATAAATCAGATGAGTGCTTCTCCCAAATGTGATTTTTTTTTGCTGCTGCTGATATCAGAAACAATTAAATTCCCAGCTACTGCCAATATCTCTGTTAAATCCTTTGGTACTGAAGAAAAGAATTCTGTAGATGCCTTTGAGGTGGTGGAAACAGATCAGGAACAGACAAAGGAGCTGGCACCAGGGGACTCCAAGGACATGTCTGCACTGAAAAATAAAAGCATTTTAACAACTAGTTTGCATCTACTGTGCTTTTGGGGAGCTGTCCCCACCATAGATCTGTCTTGGAAGAAAGAAGGTCTCAAACAACCAGAAAGCAAGCTAGAAAACAACTGGTATATACCTGGGATAGACACACTCTCCTGAAGCCAACAAGACTTCAGGGAAGAACTAAAGCTTAGTATTTGCAGAGTGTAACTAGCTATAAGAGCAAGAATACCTGTAGAGAGGCTGATTATGATTGTTTATGCCTTCCCTGAATTCATGACCTTTCTTCTTCTCCTGCATTACTGGGGCAGGCTGTTGCAGATCTCCCCGTGCTGGAGTCTATCCTCTTCAAAATTTTCACTTCAGTGTAGTTGCAGTTTTATTTTTATATGCTTTCATTTTTAATAACTATTTTGTTGGTTTATCCCCCTATGGTGATTACTCCTAAAATTAGCAGCGTCCCTTTGAAGCCTCAAAGAGGAGAGGGAGAAATAATGAACAAGGATTACTTTAGGCCTAAACCCCAAACACTATTAACTGACAAAAGGTGTCTCCAAAGCCAGTGGTGAGGAGAAGAGAATATACTTTATTCATTACAACACTGCTTTCAAATAACCTTTGTTCTCACCTAGGGGAGTGATTTATTTCTATACTATGCTAAGGACACTAATCATGTTTCATTCACTTTCAGGATATTATATTATATTTTATTTTAATTAGATGAGGTTTCTCATATAATAACCAAAGTTGCATTTCTTAGAGGTTCCTTCTGCATGGGAAGTTTCAGCTTCTGGTCAATTGTTTGGCATTTAAACTTGAGAAGAAAAACAATTTTGCTGGGGTGGTTACCAGATGTAATGCACGTTTTCCTTTCATGTTACTTGCAGTCTGATGAAGATCATGAATACTGAAATTCATTTTATGTCCAATAGTAAGGAGAAAAAGTGAAATTTACCAGTCTGTGAGGAAATACGGAGTCTTTCAAACAGCTGGCTCAAATCCAGTCCAGAATGATTTTGAATTCAGATCACAATTATCTGGTGGATTCTAGCTCGCAGTGCAACAACTTCGTGCCTCAGAGACAACTTCAAATGCTCAGGGAGGAAGTCATGAGTTGGACAGATTTTGAGGATGAATTACTTTCCTATGTCCAGGAGTGGGCAGTAGAGCATCAGTTTGAAAGAACAGTTCAACTATTTACAGCAGAATTAGTATAATGGATTTCAAGGCATTTAATGAGGCAACTCACTTGTTTGAAGCTAAGCGTATTCTCAGGGATATTTTTGTTTTGCAACTGGAGCCATGTTAGTGTTAAGGCACATTAGTAGGTCAGTAGAGGAAGTTAGTGGGTTTTTCCCATTTTATAAACAGAGGACTTAACTTTTCATCTGTCAGGGCACCATAGTTTGCAAGCAGTAAACTCACAACGCAAATGCTATAAGGAATAGTAATGTATAGAAGAGAAACTACCCATGCCATATTTGGTGAACCTAAATTGTAACTAATATATCCTGGCACTGCAAAAAAACAGATGCAAGGAAGCTATGTAGCATAAAATTGCTTTAAACATCTGTCAAAAGCGAGCTGAGTTGATTACATTCTGGTTTGATTTGCTATAAACATGAAGGTTAGTTTCTGAAAAACAGTTTTAGAGGTGTAATCACAATTCTTTGACAGTGTGACATAAAGCTCCTTGATAACACTATCTAGACATTAAGTGGCTTTCAATTAATTAAGAGGCCTTGAATGAATGGTTGGGAGCACACAAAAATTTTGTGTTTGTGCAAACAGTGGTACAAAAAAAAAAAAAAAAAAACAATGGGGAGAGAAGAAGGGGGCTATGGAGAGTAAATAAAATAGCTAACGGTCATGAAAGGACTGCCAGCAGCAGATCTCAAGGTACTTCGTGAAGGAGGAAAGTTTCTGTGTTTCTTTTGGGAAAGGGAAGGCTGGAAAGGCAGAAACAGAAGCATGACAGAACAAAGCTATACTTAACTCCAGAGCCACATTTCATCTACTAGACTGTAAATGAACCAAAGGAGTAATAGAGGTGTCATAGAGACAGCATGCTAACACTAGTTTCCAGGAAGCTTCTCTGCAGTGGGAAAATGCCAGTTTCTCAAATCCAGTATGAATAAAACAATGTCAGTGAGAAAGAACGACAGAGATGTTTCAGGGTATTTATTTTTGGTTTTGCTAAAGCAGTTGGGATTATGTCAAAATAACCAGTAAACTCAGTGAGCAAAGGATACAATTCGTGCATTCGAGACACTGTCAAATTCCTGCCTGTTCTCTCACAGGCTGATGAGGGCCTGAGATACAGAATCCACCTCTCTTCTTGTACTCTTACATCTTATTTTAACATGTAAATATACACTAGTGAATGAGATCTTGATTCAGTAGTCTCCATGAGTTTACTGGAAAAATTTAAATCCTTATATGATCACTCAATTATCTCACACCCTATCCCAGTGTGTTATACTCCATATTTCTTTCTGCTTTGCCAAGTATTTCTCAGATTCAAGACAAGTTCTCTTGTCAAAGACCATGACAGAATATAACCTTCAGGAAACACCAGTTTTAAACATCTAAGTTGAAATACAATATGGAAAAAACTTTAAAATGTTGAAGTCAAAATTTCTTTTGAAGAATGGGAGAACAGTCTCTTTAAAGGGGAAGCCAAACAAGCAGACCTGCTTTTTCATGACTGCCCTCTAACTTGATGTCAAGAGAGCATGTTCAGGCTATGTGAGAACCTGCAGGCTTGAGGATGAGAGAAAGAGCTCTCCTCTGGATTAGTGGCTCTTTGAACACAGCCTCCTCTCTTTCTGCTGTTGAGCTTAAAGGACAAAACAGTTCATGTAATGCTAACAGAGCAGGAACTTTTGCAGTTGCAGAGGTCAGCATTCACAGATGAAAATCTTACCAAATCATTCAGAATTTCTGTCTACTGCTGAAAATGAAAGTTGTAAGAGGCTTGCAGTCTGGAGGGATCTTCAGCTAAACATAGCTGAGATGAGCATCTCACCCAGGAAATGTGAGCAGATAGAGAGAAGAAGCAAATTCAAGACAGGAAATATTATTATTTTGATGCAATTTAACCCTCAGTGGCACCATTTCTGTTCCTCCAGGAGGCCCAGAAGATGAGTCTGAAAATGAAAAATACATTGAAAAAGAATTTGATACATGCTCTTTCCACTATTTGGCAAGTAGTTATGCTGTGGTCTACTGACCTCAAAGGTCAATCATTCTATATTTTGAGCAAGTGCTCATTCATCTCCTTCTAAACAATAAAATCCCCTGTGTAGAACAAGGTAATTTAAATAATTCAAAGGTTCTCAAGTTTTTCCTACTTGCTGCTTTCTATTCTTCTGCTTGTATCTATTTATTAATTTTTCCCCTGGCATACAGTGGGCAATATCTTGTATATTGTGCAGAGAAATGGTCTGGAAAGCTAACGGTGCTGGCTGTAACTGCCTGGGTAGGGCTGTGGGCCTGAAGGCAGGCTTGCATCTATGACATTTAAGGCTGTATTCCAAAATTATAGCTTGGGAATACTCTGTGTATAGTTCCTGGGACCAAAGTCATTTGTGAGCATGAAACCTGGCATATTCCAGTACCCCTGCTGAACTGGTGCTACAGTGTTTCCCAGGAGCACAGGAGCATGGTTTTTTTTTCCTCAGTGGCAGAATGCAAATAGATCGGCCGTTATGTTAAGCTGGATCAGCTTGTATAAGTTAGGGACGGACAAAAGTGGGACAGAGATTTTCAGTGACTGAAAGGTTTGAGAGGCCTGCAAGTTTGACCAATATTTTTAAACCTTATTTAGCTTTCTGCAAATTATTTGTTCCTAGCAACTTTATCCCTCTTAATTTCAGATTATACAGCAAATCACTGTCAGTTGACATAAGCAGAAGGGATCTCCTGGTAATCACCCTTAAGTCAATACATGATGAAATCTCATTTTTCCAGGATGTATTTATTTTAATTGTCAACTTTAAATCACAGTGTTCTTACTTAGAAAAAACAAACCAAGACAACTGGTAGTGTCTCCATTCAAAACAGTCTAATATCCTTTGAAACATTTCAGTTGGCTTTTGTTCTGCTTAAAATAGATGAAGTTAGTTTAAACATATGTTCCTAAATGTACAATTATACTGGTTTTTTATAACTGGAGGGTTTTACTTGAAGCAGTATTTGAAATACTTCTCTGACCAGCATGTGTTATGAGGCATCTGGAACTTGGCTGGACAGAGAGCAACACTCTTGTGTTGGTTTAAGTCCTTTGAATGAGGGAAACAAAACCATAAAATACCACAAAAGGTATACAACCTAGGTGACCAGACATAAGGACTATCTCCAATCAAGAGTGCCTTGGCAAAGTTACTGTAGGCCTTTCCAAGTTACATAAAAGCTTTGCCGATCTTGTCTTTCTGTAGTGCTGAGAACAGCTTATCTGAAGTATTTCCACATTTCTAATTATTTTCTTTTTATTTTTCCCCTTTTTTCTTTTTTTTTTTCTTTTTTTCTCTTTAAGAAAGAAATTAAAGACAAATATAAAGACAAGGCTCTAGAAGCAGGAACCTCTTATCTTCAATAGACCTAGTTGTACAACAGTTAAAAGCAAAAGAAACCAACAACCAACAAATTCAAATTTTCTGTCTCCGTAGATTTGCTTTTCCTTCCAACTCTATCAACTACCAATGCAATGACATGGAAATACCACGCTTCATAACGAGTTAATGAAAGTGGTTTTAAGATTAGAGGATTCAAGTTATGGTCTGCATGAAAAACTCAGGACACCTTATATAAATCTTTCCTCCATTTAACCTTTGTATTTTTACATTTACAGATTGCATATGCTATGAAGATACTGTGAAACTTGAGTACTGAAGGGTGTTGAGTGCAGTGAATAAATTCTACTCACCTAATCACAAAATCTTCCCTCTATGTGTTTCTTGTAAATGTTCCTTTTAAGTTTTCATACTTTACTAACCCATTACACCTGTCTAGGTAGCATATCTACACATATATGTCCATTGCTTTTATCTCTGTCTGAGATTTGCAGCCATTCAGACATGAGGACTTGAACTCCTTCACCTGAAGAGTGAATGGGAACTTTTCTTTGTGTATAATTTATTTCTGTGTTTTTTTGGTTCCGTACTTCATGAATAGATTCAAGTGCATCTGTTTTCATTTTATCCTCACTTTGCCTCTACATATAATATTACTCCCTTAGCCTATATTCCATCTTTTGCTTTTTTCCATCTACTCTCCCAAATCTGTATTTTCTTAAATTTTTAGACTCCTATTTCTACCCCAAAATCTCCTGTAAGGAAGTCTGCAATATTCCTCTTCTATATACGCTCACAATCTAACAGAAAGATGATTAAGAAAATAAAAACTTTTTTATATATATATTTTGAATCCAATATTTTTGAATATTTTGAATTGGTTATTTGGGGAATAATCTGAATTCAAACAGAGCTTTCTTTACACCTCTTCCATAAACTGTCCATTCATTTACAAGACAGTAAAATAGGAAGCTAGAATAATCTCCTGACATCGCACTTTTTATCTACAGTTCTTCCACATTTGTGTTTCTTCCAGATGATGGACGAATGAACGTATGAAAACAGACTTTGCAAAAAACCTCAAGGTATAGCACATCCTTCCCAGATGCTTCTCAATCATTATTCCTTCCTTTATTTTTTCCTTTAGAAAAATAATCCAAACTAAACAGATTCAATATGTGCAGCACAGCGTTACCATGTGAGCCCTGAACACTTTGTTCAAGAGCTAGGAGGCCAGCCAACTGCTTTAGTTCCTTAAAGAATAACAGATGTGTCCTTCCAAGTCTCATGCTAATGGAATTTAGGCTGTGGTAAGGAGTTTTAATACTTTAAGTTGTCTGCAGGCTCTGTTTCGACTCTGTTGTTTTAGTTATCTTGTTTCAGGCCTTTTTTCCACATCTTTCAGAAATACTGCATCAAATGTCCAGCTGAGCTGAAGCCACTGGTAATTTACTTTCACTAACTGAAAAAAAGTTTAAAGTAAAAATCTGTGCACTGTGTACGATACTGTTTCTACCAGCCTGATACTCTAACTGCTGTATTTAAAATACATTAACTAACATGCTCTCTTTTTGTATGTGTATATATATATATATATGTATATATCCAGTAAAAACCTTGTAATCTTTGCTTTTTTATTACCAGCATATACTTGATATTTTTACATCCAACTATTACCCGTAGTTACGTAAAGGTGAAGCAAAAGGTTTGGTGTAACCATCCTTAAGCAGATGTCAATACGTTGAAATGGCTAATGGGGCAAAGAGATCCTTTTTATTGAAGTTCACATTTTACGTATTGTGAAGGATCACAGGGAAAAACGGTAGGAACTAGGAAGGGAAGCTACATGGGTTGGTCGCGAACAGGAATGCAATGACAAGGCAGGAGAAAGTGCTCTTCCACTGTCAAAGCTTTTACTTCAGCCTTCTGCACTTCAACTGTGTGCGGTCTAAACTGAATGATGTTTATTATAATCTGATCACTTTTTTGCTCTCTTTCTGGGATTGAGAGTGTTATGCGGAAAGCTTTTGAAGTGAGTAGTACTGCAAGTTTCTGTGCTGGGTGCTCTGGCTGCTTGTTTTCACCACTTACTGTGAGTGGTGGGAATCAAAGAGATCTGGTGGGTGGACAGTGAGAAGGGAGCATGGAGGAGGCAAAAGGAACTGGCTGTGGATGGGAAGAGGAGGCTTCTGTAGGGCAAGCATTACAAACGGGGGTCCTGTATTTTCTTTTCTTTTCTTCCCTTTGTGCCAGCTTGTCTCCCTTACTCCCTACCCACCAAGTACTGCTATTATCATCTCTTTTCACACATTCTTTTGTCATTCTGCATACCAGTTGTGCCTTCTTATGTTTGTGCTTCTCCTCTTCTTTGTGTGGTCTTTGCTGCTTGGGGAGCTCAATTCTGGGAACTGGGACTCTCATGCGCTTTTTCCTCATTCTTTCTCATATCCCACTAGATATCCCACTCATACCCCTTTCCTAGGGAAGGAAGCAGCTACCCTGAGTCTTATTCCCTCTGCAAATCCTTGTCCCAGGCAAAAGGTCATACAGCTTTGGAGAGAAAAGAACAACTGTAAAACCTGGAGCAACTTGTCCAAACAGCTAGTAAGGAAGAAGATGGTCATGGGTTGTCTTCTTCCTCCACAAAGTCAAGCAGTGTTCCCAGCAGAGCATATGACCAGTGAGTTGTCCCTTTCCATGAGACAGAACAAAGTGATGTGGTATGTTGGCTCTCAATGTAGGCAACCTGCAAGGGCTGGAAAACCTCTGTTTCCCTCAGATGATAGGAGCTGAGGGTGGCAGCTGGTAAGAAGAGGGAAGATTGTTGGTAAGCTATAAAGAAGAAGGGAAGCATATGAGAGGTTTTGGTAAAAGAATCTTTAACTGAAAACTATGCTAATTGGCAGAAAGAAAGAATGAGAAGTAGAAGGAACAGCTGAAGATTATGTGTTTCTTCAATATTCCTGGTTTACTTCTTTAACTTAGAATTGCTATTCACTAAAAATCATCCCTTCAGAAATACCCCATCTCCCCAACCACTCATCCTGTCAGAATTCTTCCAAGCCAGCAATCACACTTGATTTCCCCTGTTTCTTTCCTATTTTATCTGCCACTTTTAATTTCTTCTTATATTCTCTTTCTACAAATCCCAGTATGTTCCACTCCTTCATCCTCAGTCCTGCATGCTTTCCCTCACTGAGACATTCAAAGCCCCTTTTCCATTCACTGCCACTCTCACTTCATATTCCACTTCTGCTCTCTTTTCTATAATTCTTTCTCACTGTAGTTGCTTATTTTGGGTTCCCCCCACCGTGGCCTTTGCCACTCAAAAATTCTCTTAGCAGTTTTTTCTTTTCTTCATAAGCCTCTCTACTCTCTTCAATTTATTCCCTGGAAACTCCATCATTGCCTTTCTCATGCTTTACTCGAGCAATCTTTCTGTAGACCTACTATTTTCACTATTCTAAATTTATTTGGTTTTCTTCTGATCTTTTTACAGTAGAAGAAGATGAAATTTCCTTGACTTTTGATAGCCAGAAACATAAATGGCAAACTCTTTCCTGGTGATTTTTAATACTGTTGCCCCAATTATGCGATACCTAACACACAACAGCATCACATTGTAATGGATAGCCATTCTCATGCATTATTTTCACTAACAATACAAATGATACTCTGTAAATATCATCTTGGCTATGCACCTTCCTCCTCTTTCAGATCATTTGTAGCAGAACAGTTTGTAACATTTAACTTCTTTCATTTTGTTCAGAATGATGACTTAAAGCTTTTAAGCAGTGGAAGGTCCTAGTTTATATAACAAAGTGCAGCAGAACAGTGGTCATGGTTTTATTCCTGAACAACATCTTCACTCTGATGAGGAATATAAAAGTGGTCAAATCCAGGTTCCACTGCAACTAGAACAAGAATTTTACCACTGATTCTGTGGTCCAAGAGACTGACAAAAACTTAATAGTTCACGGCCTCTTCTATCTGAGTTTGAGTTCTGTTGTCTCTCTGTGACATCAACTTATAATCTCTAAGTAGATTCTTTTTTCTCCTGCTTTGCAATTTACTTTCAAAGCAGAGTTCTTCAGTATGTGGACATCAGAGACAGCAGGTATCAAAAAGCAGGGAGAAGCTCTGCAAAAGCATAGATATCAAGGTCATATCAAGCTGCTGGAGCTGCATACAACTGTTTAAAAAATGAGCATAACAGAAAAAGAACAAGGGGTTTTAATGTATGACATTTTTTTCCGCAAAGTTCTTTACATGTAGGTTTCTCTGAGCCAAGATTGGCTTCCTTAGAAGCACAAGAAAATAAGCAAGTACTGGAACCTTTGATTAGAGATATTTTACTCTCTGAAGCATGATATTGTAGAGCGTGGGTGTTTCTGAAATTCTATCAGGAGGCTAAAGACAGCTTTCAATTTGAAGAGGCAAAAACCAGATGTATGAAATGTAAAAATGAGGGAGTCTTACTTGGTTTATTGGATGGTTCTTGTGGGTAAGTGCTCTTGAGAGACCTAACACAAGGATTCTCAGATGCTAGCTTTTTGCTCTAAATTATCTGATTGTACAGCAAACTCTTCAGAACAATACTGCACTATTACAGAAATGCCAATATGTGAGCACAGCTCTGCCTGCAAATTGCTATTACGTGCACATAATCATAAACAGGTAATTAATAATTCCAATTATCTCCCCATATTCAGTGTTATTGAAACATCTGAGGCAGACCACTGAAGATAAGAACCAAACTTAATTCTGTTTACTTTTGCATGCATTATTAGTAAGCAAAGTTCATTTGAACCTCTTTTTTCTTCTTTAACTTTTTGAACTGCATTCTTATCCTATCCCCTCTCTATTTTCAAAGCTATAAAGTGGGAATAGCTATTAGCCAAATTAATTTCTGCATAATTCCAGTGATTAAACTGAACTGTGAATTATCTTCTACCCCAGACTTTTGCAAGCTTGGCTTTGCCCTGCTCTGTACCAGCAAAATTCAACTGTAGTCATCAGTAGAGTTGTGGCTGTTTGTACTCTTCCATCATTCGTGCCATAATCCCATTCTTTTGAGAAGCAGCAAAGTACTGAAGGTAAAAGAGATAGCAATGTGCCTGGCACTTCTTATTGTTGCTAACAAGCACCTTATTTGATATGTAAGTTTGTTACTACGAGGCACAGATGTGCCAATTTCCCTGATTCCTGGGAGTGGACAGGACACATCAACACTTGCATAACTGATTGAAGAGGCACTTCTGCTACTGCTGAGCTGCACAGCTAAGCAAGTAAAGCCAAAGAAGAGGCAGCAGAAGCTTTAGTCTCTGCTTCCTCTCTGCACTTCCCCCTCACCAGCTTTTGCTGTCATCTTGTGTGGGACTGAACCAGTTGGAAGTGGGGAAGTAGGCACAGCTCATTATTTTAGTCAAGTATTAGCACTATTGAAAGGGTCAATTGCAAAATGAAGGTCATTCTGATGAGTATAATATCAATCTGATATTATAAGCTGTCAATAGGCATGTTTCCCGTGAGCTTCTTCGTAAATGAGAACAGCAAAACTCCATGGCAAATAACTGCTTCGAAGATTTATTTGTGTGCTTCCAGAATCAATAAAAAGGGTCAAGTATTCTAAGTGGGGTAGGAGTATAAAATGATAGAGATTTTACGAATATCCTGATTTCAACTGGACATAAAGAAATTACCATCAAAGACCTGAATTTATATTTCTTCAGCCTCTCCCACCAAAACTCTCTTGTCTTGGTAGCTGAAAGCCTGAAAGAAAAAGCTGCTTAAAAATGGATTCAAAGAGTTTGAAATGAGGAGAATAACATGTGTTTTCTGCTAAAACACTGCAAAAGTGTTCCTACCAACACCTAGTTTCCAAATCTAGTAGAATGGGAATGTTCTAGAAGTTAAATTAACCACTCTCAATTACTCTCTGAAGCAATTTATATTTTTCTATTAAATACCCTATTTATTAATAACATTCAGTATTAGCATACAGAACCCCCTGCATTCCCCAGTCAGCAGGTAGCAGACATCTCATGTCAGCTGTTTTATGAGCAATATAATTAGCAAGGCAAACTGTACAACTTCCAGTTTGATTCATTTGCTGATGCTTATTCTGATTCACTTACAATTATGCCAGTAATTGGCATAACTATTTAGACGTATTTGGAAAATGTCCAGAAGTGGATATCCTAATTATAGATTTATTCCAGTGGCAGATACTCACATTGTATAATAAACATTTTCTCCATCTATCAGGAAGTGCTATGTTGACTCCTAAGAGACTCGTGGAAGCTGTGGACAATTAGATTGCTATGGACAGAATAGGGAAAATCAAAGGAGGTATGACTGCCTGTCCTCTGACTGTGCTCTTTCAGATTCTAGGTGCTCAGAAAAGCAAAAGCTCTGTGAACTCTGATGTAAGCTGGCATGTGCATTTTCTCATGTGCCTTTTCAAATACACCAGGGAAATCCAGTTCCAGTGGAGCTTAAACCACATCTCTCTGAAGCACACCCAAAGGGCAGTACTCAGACTCATGCCAGCTAAGTGAGATGGTGAGGACCTGCCAGGACTGGAAAATCTTCCATGTAAGGAGCACCCCCAAAACCAGGAAGATCCAGCTTTCAGATTCTCAGATATTTGTGTGTAATCTCCATGCTTGTGCATCCCTGGATTTCAGTGGAATGTAGCTGACAGCAGCCTACCTTAACTTACCTTCCCATGTCTTGGTGCCAGCAGACTCCCTGCAGCCACAGCTGGGGCACTGGCCATGGTGCCTGCTTTGGCATACAACCTGGCATGCACCTGCAGCAATTACAGCGAAGGAAAATTGTGAAAGTATGCCTGAAGCAGGAGAGGACATTGTTGTGTCTGCTGTAATGGTCAGGAATCTTTAACCTGCAGGCAACCGCACCCGCTCTTTCCATAAGGGCTAGATCAGTGAACTGCATGCTAAAGACATGATGGCTTTTACTTTGAGATGTCTTTAATCCACTTCTAATCATGAGATGATCACAATTTTTAATGAAAACTGAACTACTTTATGAAGAAGGGCATTAAATGAGATTTTTTCCTTGATATCTCAGAAGATTAAAAAATTAAGAAATTAAACAGAATAACCCCTCCAGTTCATTAAATCGCACCAACTACCTGGGCTGCTACAGATCAGTTTTTGCACAAAAAGCTTAGAGCTGTTTTTCAGGCTAGAAAAATTTTATGAGTTACTATATCCTCCAGAAGAGGTTCTAAACAGTCAGGCTAAACACAATAACTACCAACAGGCTATTACAAAGGACAATCCTCTCACCCTAAAAGCAAAATTACTTGTGCTGAATCTAGACCCAAAGTGGCTCTGCAGCTGCTGGATTAATGCTTCCATGTCACCACTGTATAGAAGATATCTATACATTTGATTATCACAAATGCACGATAACGCACTTTGAATAATTTTCCTCAGCTTATTCTGATATTATCAAAATTGCTGCCAATTTTGCAATTAATAACATGTATTTGAGTTTTTTTTGCATTAAACCAGAATATTTTCTACCATGATAGCACATCTCCATCTTTTTACTCTTTTATAGTGAACGATAGTGAATGAACTTTGTAAAATGAAGAAAAGTGTTTCTAACTTTCCTTCTTCAGAAAGACCAGTTTTGTTTCCATAAGGCAGGAGAAAAATATTGTCATTTTACATAAAACTGTGATAAAAAATGCAAGTACTGATATTCGACTTGTCTGTAACTGAATGTAAATAGAAAACTAAAACTTGCTTTAACTTCATTTACATCCATCACAAAGACAAAACCAAGTGTTTCCATTGCGTAGCTGAAGCTATTTCTGTCTGTCAATTTTTTCCTTCCACTTCATTTCTGCAAAATGAAACAGACATAAAATAATTGAGTTTATCCAAGAACATAAAAATGACTAACTCTGAATTCTGACATACTTTGCCATCTTATGGCTATCTCTATTCCACACTTTCATGCACGATGGAAATCACATATAGCAACAGTATTATGACAGTGATTCCCAAGGTCTTTACTAACCTTAGGCAGAAGCATCTTGTAGAGAAGAGCTCCCAAAGTGCCATGGCAACATTTCTATTTGATTTTAGCTGGAACATAATTAAGTCTGAACTATGAATGTACATCTAGTTTATGTTTTCTTTTTTTACACATGGAAATTCATCACTCAGGTTTGTCGATACATCACACTTTCTCAGAAATAAAACATCAGAAAAAAATTGTTTCTATCTTGAAGGGGACAGATTTTTGTAAAAAATTGACAGCTCCTTGCTCTGTATGTCATTCTGATCTGTTAACAGGGATAGAGGATGAAATTGTAGAGATTGGTGAGAATGCAACAATAATTGATTAAGGAAATTGCACCCTAGTTTTTTCAAGACATGAGTTATCCAAACCCGTACAGCAGGTAGAGAAAATGGTTAATAATAAAAAAAAGTCACTATCAACATGGGCCTTATCTGCACTGTAATTTATAATACTCCTTCTGGCCTTTCAATTTTCAGTCTGTAGCTTGGGAGAGATAGGGGTTAGCTGCAATTTGTGTGTATCTTTCTTTGGAAGGTTTATTTCAGCTGCTGCTGAAAACCTCACTGAAGGATAAATCTTATCCTTTTAGTTGGAACAAAACAATATTGTCCTCACCAATTTGTCTTCTGTTTCCTTCCTCCAGCAGTCTGCTCTGAGTTACTTCCTTGCATTTAGGATAATATCAAAAAAAGTAAATCAATGTGCACATTAATAAAAAAAATTATTTAACTGCCTTACTACCTGCTCCAGGATCCATTTAAGTGTCTACAGAAATTTGCGTCAATGGACCCATCACCAGGTGCCATCTTATCCCATTTTCACCATTACTTTGTGTCTGCCTTTCACCATTACTTTCTGTCTGCATTTGACACTTTGTCACAGTGTGTATTTTTTCTCACAAACTAGACAGAGTTCAATTCTCTGTGACTATTCAATGCTGGACACAGTTTTACAGCTTAGATTTCAGTCCTGTCTAATAACATAACTGAAGCAATGTTATCGCTGAGAACTTGTCTTTGCATAGTATAAAACTAGCTAGAGCGAACATTAAGGAACATCATGAAAACTGCAAACGGAGAAAACACTGAGCTTTTTGCTTATAAAAAGATTAAACAAAGCAGTTACAGGTTATATACCCTTTTCCATGCCCTCAAAATGCTGTTGGTGTAAATGGAATAATACATTTCTACTGTTAGTTTACTATCATTTTATTATATTGAGCTATATTTCAGGCTGTTATGGAATGTCAATTATTATGCCCACAGAACTTTCATATTCTAATGAGTTTCATTCTGTCCTGGGATTTTTTTCTAAAAAGTGTAAATTCACTTTTCTCTCATTCTTATTTATTTATTTATCCTGAAATTATAATGTGAAAGTGTCTCTTTTGGGAGTTTACCTATAAACACACTTGTTTCTTCCAGTGAATAACTAATTCTCCAGGAGACATTTTTGATTCCAAAATGTTTATAGTGAAGAAAATGAGTGATTTATACTCCATAATCTTATGTCTTTCATTCATTTTCTGCCTCTCTTTTTCCTGCAATTGCAGTGCAGTTCTGAAGGCAATTTTGAGAAATCTGTAAAAGTAAACTTGGCAGTCATTTCTAAATCCCAGCTTCTGGAGGGAATATTGTGGAAGAAAACTAGCACGGAACCAAAGCTGGGGGAGCTGATAGACACAGTACAGTGCCCTGGCAAAGCAGTGTAAAAGCTTAGATGCTTCATAGCTTTGGCAAGAAGAATTAGCTTTGTAGATAATTAATGGAAATATATTTGCTAAAGTCACTGGTTATTTAGCTCTTCCGTTCTCTATAGCTAGCAGAGTACTTGCAAGAGGTAACCATGGAGGCAAGACTAAAGCTAGAAGGGACTAATGTTAGGACTCCCCAGTTCAGCCAATATGCTTCCCTGGTTTTGATTACCTTAAAATAGCATTGTATAATGCTCTGGACCTTATTTCTTCCCAGAAATAGTTAGCAGAGAATTACAGGTTCAGACGAACTGAAGATACATAGAAACAGTTGTGGTTTTGCCCAGGACTCCATTGATCTAATTGTGTTTGTAACTATCCTGACAAAGATAGGATAAATTAGACAAAATAACAATCCCTCAGTAATCTGTTTTGTATTCTTTTTCTTCAGAATTGAAATGAAATACATTCATTTGCTTTCTTTTAAATTATATTCTAAATTTAATGTGGGGCTTTTTTTGTGTGTGTGAATATATCCTTTGGTTTTGCTCTTTAGGAAATAAAAAAAAATAGAAAAAAATTATAGCAGGAAAGGTCAAAGGGAGTGCACCTGGCAGTTTGTCAAACCTTAAATTTTTCATGTAAATGTGTCATTTTAAACAAACCCCCATTGCAGTCTGTGTAGCTGCAAGGCAAAGGATGGGGAGATGAAATAAAAACATTTTCACAAACTCAAGAACAGGTAAATGCAAAGGAAAGGTCCTGAAGGTGTTGAAGAATTCTATACAAATCCCTCACTGTTTTGGATCGATGAGGAGTAGCTAATCCTTCTCAGTCCTCAATTGAAGCTGGTCTTCATTATTTATTGCTCCCAATAAAGAAACTAAAGCTGTAACCTGTGCACCAGAGCACTCAATAGGGGAAGTGATGTGCCAGCCCTGAGTCAGCCAGAAGTGGGAACTGGCACATGATCTCCCATGGATCAGGTGAATATTTTATCTGCAATGTCACAGCGGGTTATCCCTTTGTGGTTTTGTTTTCTATTCTGTCTTGCTTTCCCTACTGAAATATCCTGGCTTTGTTCCAGAGAACAATTTATTTTTTTTTTAACTAAGTTTTTCTTCTTGTTTTTTCTTGAACAAGACAGTTCTTGTTTTCTGGACTTCTGAAATTAGGAGTGGCTAAGACTGAAAATGTGACAGAGACCAGCCAAAGGTCTTGTACTGGAGCTGGTTCAAACCAAAGATAAAGAAGCTGAAGAACAGATTGTGGTTTTGCAGGAAAACCATTTCTTGCTGTTTCAAATCTTCTGTTGTACTTGAGTACTTTCAGGCTGTCATGTTCCTGCTTATTTACATCAGAAAATACTAACAATTTTGTAATGACCACATATCTTAATCTGGGGGAACAGTTGATAAACTGAGTTATGCTGTCATTCAGAGAGGTGTTGACAGTCTGGAGAAACAAACTGATGGAAACTTCATGAAGTTCAACGAGGGGAAGTAGACAGTCCTATATCTAGGGTGGAACAATTCCATGCACCAGTATATCCTGGAGGTCAGCTGGCTGAAAAGCAGCTTTGGCTAGAAGGTCCTTGAGGT
The DNA here is from genome assembly GCA_039877255.1 of Loriculus beryllinus. Taxonomy (NCBI): domain Eukaryota; kingdom Metazoa; phylum Chordata; class Aves; order Psittaciformes; family Psittacidae; genus Loriculus; species Loriculus beryllinus. The sequence continues at coordinate 9,650 of JBCJKH010013304.1, read as the reverse complement.
CCTGGTAGACAATAAGCTGAACATGAGCTAGCAATACACTCTTGCACCAAAACAAGTCCATCGGTATCCTGGACTTCATTAGGAAGAGGGTTGCCAGCAGCTCAACGGAAGTGACCCTTCCCCTCTACTGAGCACTAGTGAGGCTTCATCTGGAGTACTATGTCCCGTTCTGATCTCCCCAGCATGAGAGAGACATGGGTGTACTGGAGAGAGTCCGATGAAGAGCCATGAAAATTATTAAAGGAGTGAGGTATCTCTCCTGTGAGGAAAGGTTGGGACAGCTGGGACTGTTTATCTTGGAGAAGGCCCAGGAGGAATCTTATCAATGTGTGTAAATACCTGAAGGGAGGAAATGAAGGGGACTTTACTCAGTAATGTCCAGTGACAGTAAAAGAGGCAGTAGGCACAAACTAAAACACATGAACTTTCATCTGATCACACCAGAAAACCTTTTTTTACTGTGGGAGTGACAAATCAGTGGCACAGGTTGCCCAGAAAAGCTGTGGAGTCTCCATCCTTGGAGATATTCAGAAGCTGTCTGGATATAGCCCTGGAGAGCTGTATCTAGGTGACCCTGCTTGAGCAGGGAAGTTGGACCATATGACCTTCAGAGTTCCCTTCCAGCCCTCACCATCCTGTGATTCTTGGGTTGCTGATTCTGAGAGCTTTCTTCACTAAATTATCTTTGAGAATTCTAAGATAGAAATACAAATATTTGGCCTGAATATTAAAGCTGCACTTCTCAAGCAGGACCATATCCAATACAGTGCATAATCAGCCTTTACACCAGACAAACATAACTGCATTTCAATCATTCACTGCTGTGGTTTCATCATGACCTACTGTGAGACAGGTATTGAGTAAGAAAGGGTTAACTTGAGAACTAAGTTCATTCTGTACTTTGGGAACTCAAGAGGTAACTTTTCACGTAGTCAGTTTTATTTAAGTGATTCATAATTTACTAAGGAGCATTTTGTTCTTTTTGAGTTTTGAAAGCTTCTGCCAATTTCTTTTTGCTTAGTGGCCCTGAAAGTTTTCCTGAGACTATGCTAGAAAAAGATGTACAGTTCTACAGACACCCTATGATCTTCCTCTAATACCTTTGAAAAACTTCCAACACATGATTCCAAGGCATCAAATCAGTTTTGTTTAAGTATAAACATCTTTTATTCTTGATTTCCCAGTGACATGTTTCTTCAAAAACATGCTTGCTCCTTGAATGCATATTAAACACTCTCTCTTTCACTCACTTAAATGGGTCCAAACACTCACCAGGAAAGTATTTAATTAGTCTGGAATGCTCTCAGCCCAGAAACTGTGATCAGGGAAACAGACAGAACCTGCAGATACAGCCCCTGTGTGCAGTACAGCTGTAACAGGGCACAGAAAACCAGTCTTCCCTAACTGATGTATAAAGCCACTGTATTCGCTTTGTGTACCCATGCAACTGAGACATATTCAATCAGTGTTGTAAAGTTACATTTTTTTAAATGAAGTTTTGCTCATGGCAGAGCTGAGAGAGTTTTCATTTCTCTTGTATGCATATGGATTATGTAAGGTCTTATATGCATTATTATAAGGTCTTTTTTCCATCAAATGCCGTATATCGTATAATGTTGGCTGAAGAAGTTCACTCTGTTGTGATGTGTATGTAGATCGACATATCTACTGTGTAGCATGACCAATGTAGGCATTTTTGCAGTGCTCTCTCTAACCCCATCTTGTTCACAATAACCGAAATAAATTACTCAATTTTTATTTTGAGCTTGAGAAAGGAAGAAACAGAATTACCACTGATTTTCAGTCAAGGGACTAATTCAGGGAGAGAGAACAAAAATCTCTTTAACTAAACAGCAAAAATTAACCCAATTCTTGCCTAGGATCACAGAGAAATACCATAACAGAAGGGAGCAAATTCCATTTTCCAGGATGACTTATAAGAATGTATGCTACAAATTCTTTACTTCTGCATTGTTCAGTCTCTTTTGCTAAAATTCCAAAAATATACAACTAGGCAGAAATAATTCAGTAAGTATAAGCAATTCAAACACATTCTTAAGGTTAAAAAGTGTTGGAAAAGTTTAACTGTACACATTTCTACCAGTAGCATGTCTGGAGATCGCAGACTTCTGCTGACATATAGAAGCAGTTCAGATGCATTTATATAAGGAAAGTATCAATTCTTTCTGAGCTTGCTGAAAAGGAGAAATGAGATAGGAATTAAAAAAATATGGTCTTGAAGTAGATCTAACATGAAGAGTAACATAAGCTCTCTACCATATAAAAAGAGCCTTCAGAATAGAAGACGACACTCCAGAAAGCATGTTGGGACTCTTAAAGACTGAGCAAGTAATCCATCCAATATACTTCCTGGTAGTCCTGCTATCATCTGTAGGCACACAGGCATCTTGTGGTCAGAGAAATGAAAGCTAGGCAACTGGTTCGAGGAACACATTAAATATTAGTTTAATTTTTGTAACATATTTCTTTTTTCTTTTTCTTTTGCTACTGTTTTGGGTTTGATTTTTAAATAAGTGCTAATAATTACTTTGAGCAATTGCTCCTTATATGATTGTTGTATTTTCATACACCCACAGAAACTGAGAATATTTGAAATCTAATGTACCTAATCTTCAGCACCTGGAGCATCTATTCTGTCTGTGCTACAGTTTATGCTGCATCACTTACTGAGGTGAATGGCAGAGGTTATTCAGTAGATGTGCTCACCTAGTAACCACAATTATCCAGTGCCTGAGGTAGCAAACACTTTTTCTTGTTGACACTGTGCGTTTTGTCACCACATTCAATATTTCCTGCAGTCTGACATTCTTAGGCAGTCTAATAGGTAGACTACATGCTTATGTATGTATTAAAGACTATATAGCACTTACATGTGAAAATGGCACATACTTTGAACATATTAAACTTTCTGAATAGAATAAACAGAATAAATAAGGGCTCTTTTGTTCTTGGGGTGACACCGAGTATTGAGAGCCAGGAATAATTGCTGCTGCCAACTGTAGGAACTGATGGACAGAAGGGAAGGAGATCTAGGTCTGGGAAGCGGTCATCTTTGAGGCCACCGGGCAACACGTTGATACATTCATTTATCCCCATGCAGATGCAAATTGTCATCAATGTTTGCCTGATGTAGTAACTAGCATGCTCTTAGGTATTTAAAAGACGTGTAGATTGGCACTTAGGTACATGTTGAGTGGTGGACTTGGCAGTTCTAAGTCAATGGCTGAGCTCAGTGATTTTAAAGGTCTTTTCCAACCTAAACGATTCCATCATTCTATGATTCTATTTTCAGGGTTCCCGAAGGTTTTGCGTGTGTATTTTCTGAGCAGCTGTCACTAGATGGCATTCTTACAAGGGCTCTCAGAGAGCGCTATGGGGCGCCGCAGGCAATCTCCGCCTGTTTTGTTTGCGGCAGTCCCTGGGTGGGAAAATAAGGGCGCATATGGCAAGGCAACTGGATTTCTTACACTTTCTAGCACAGAAGGATTATTTACAGAGGAAGAGTCACTGCTTGAAGCCAGGGGCTGCTGTCAGCAGAGCTCGTGGAACACCAACTTGGCTGCAACTTGGTCATGCCCACCTCTGTTCTGAGACGGTGGCAAATAATCCAGAGAAATGCATGACATTACCACACATGTGATTTGAAGATTTACACAGGGAGAGTGCTACTCATTTCCCCTCTAAAGAGAAGCTGATTTGCACAGGCTAGAAATCAGGTGATGCTTAGAGAAAACAGTCTTTTAATACATGAATGTCATGTAAAGGAGATAATTACATGATTAATTGCACAGCCATATGAGAAACCAATCTGTGCACTAAGATCTCTCCTGTAATCCATCACAAATAAAATTTATTCTGGCCATTAAGACAGCTAGCCTAAAATATTCCTTTTCATACATTATGGTAATTTTTTTACTTCATATATTGATTTTATGTCAGTCCCCTTCCACAGCAATTTTGTTTTCTTTTATAAAATCCTGTCTTGGAGTAAGTCAGCATTCAATGACAGTTTAATATTTTGTGAATTCTTGGAATAGAAAAAGGATCTTTTTTTTATCTCTGAGTCTGTTTCTGTTAGGACAGGACACACAGCTCTCTTAGCCCTGAGAGAAGCTCTTGGAAGTGGTACATTTGGTTCAATACAGAATTTTAATGCCATTTGCTGAGATATTAATATCTTCCTCTAGACTCTGAAAATACCTGTGACACATCTTATTGTCAGCAGTTGTAAAGACTAACTTGATCTAGTAATGTTTTTAAAATTCGTTCATTAGTTTTGAATGACTCTGGAATTAATCTAATGGTATAGAATAATGCAGAGGCTTTTTTACCAGGCATTTTGGATGTCTGCATTATCAATATAGCAAAGTCAGATATGAATTGACATTCATAATTAAATGTGATCAAAACCTTTCTGTATTATGACATCACACAGATGTAATATAATACATTTGGATTAGGCTCTCTCTCTGGAGGTTTGTTATGTAGACTTCCTTACAATTTCTGGTGTCAGGATGGTTATTATTAAAACAGATTTCTTAGAGGTCTGTGCTTCAGAGTTATTACTTTGAATGCTTATTTGTCCATATGGGGCTATAGCTCTGACAGAGACAAGGTGAAGCAAAATCTTTGCTTTAGAAAGGCTATTCAAAGTGATCTAAAACCCATTTCTAAATAAATATAAAAGGACACAGATTCTGGGAAATGGAAAAATGATGCTCTGGGAAGGAGAAGATGATGAGTTGCATCGTTTAAGAGTGTTCTGCCTAGTATTGTGTACATGCTATGTTAGGAGACTTGCCTCTCAGGCAGATCACAGAAAGCAGAAAGAAAACGGATGCAAAGGTCAAATCCAGCTGAAATCCCTGCTAATGCACCTGAGGTATTTGCTGAAAACAGCAGGCAAAGACCAGCCTAAGCAAGCAAGAAACTGACACCCTGTGAGAGGTTGCTATTTCCTCTCTCTGTCTGGGACAATTCCAGTATCTGTTGATCCAGATCTGCATGAGGATTTGTGCATGGCTTTAAAGAAATAACATCAACTCACATTTACAACATCCTTCAAAAGAATGAGATCATTTTTCCCTAGTCCCTAATTATACAGAAACAGTGAAATTTCATTGCTTCTGAAATTTCCTGAAGACATAATATTTCTTTACTTGATACTCTAAGCAGTATTCTTTTGCTTCAATAAATGATAAACAAAATTCAGTTGTGTTGCAGATACCTTCAAGCACCTGCAGCTACCTAAGGTAATAACAGTAGGTTACTTCCGTTTTTTACTCCTGGTTCAATTTCCCAGTCACATATCTTCCCTTTTTTTTCCATTTCTCTCAGGTATTTGAGAACACACAAAAAAATCCAATATAAACAATTTTTCTCTTGAACAGTGACATTAAAATTATTTTTACATTAGGAGCATAGAAAAAAATGCATCCAACTTCTGTAACTGAGGGCTATCTCCATTAGTAGATACATGGAGTAAAAGTGATAATGAGTCTGTAAGTGTGGCACTCAGGGCACCATGCCTGGAAGAGAAGATACTTGGGCTCGCATCCCTACTTCATTTAACAATTAACAAGAAATTCTTTGCAGGCTTAGATCATAGGGGCAGACCCCTATATCTGACCCCTCCTACTAGTTAAATTGTGCAGACAAAGATAACAAGAAATTTTAAGAGTTTAACTTTGAGTCTTTAATAATTGGCTACTTATGTCTCACTGGATCTGTTCTGTGAGTATGGCAAGAGCTTGTAACAATGGTCTCAATACACTGCAACATCTCAAAATTACAAACCACAAAAAAAAAAAAAACCAAATATTATATCCAGAAACCTTGTCTGGCTGATGCCCGCAGTCCATTGAAGATATGGCAACAATATCAGAGAAACTGATAACATCTACAACTACGCAATTTCTTGGAGATAGTAACTTTTTCTAACTGAAATCAAAGTTATTTCCCAAAGTCCATGATCTTATTTCTTCTACCTGGCTAATTTCTGCTTCTGACTTCTGAAGCTGGTGAATCATCGTTAAGCAAACTCTGAGAAAAAATGCATATGTGGCATTAATCACAGTGAGGCAGATGTAATAATTATAATTTTATATTTATTGGAAGTAAACTCTGGTAGTAAACGAAGTACTGACCGGCAAACTCATTCGTAGGTTCATGCTGTGAATAAATCAAAGTATGCTTGATAATTCTTTCCTATGTGATTCATAGATCTTTTACTTACATAACAAACAATCATCTCTCATTCTGAAATTAATAAATTCAATTAAATAAATCACAGAACACTACAGAGTGCAACATACATACTATTTCTTAGATTAACCTTTCCTGGCTCTCACTATGTCTTCTCTCCCAATTAATTATATTTGCAAAATTAGACTTCATATAGCCTTGCCTACTACTCCTGATTGAGGTAAGAATCAAAAAGAGGAGAAGGAAATAGCACAAAAACAAGGGGAAAAGTACTAATTTCATAGTACACTATTTATGAGTTTAAATAACATTTAAAACACAGTTGTATTCCTCCACAGTCACTTGGTTAGTTGCCTTGCTTATTATGCTAATTATGACTCATAAATAAATGTGTGAATAGACAGTCAGCAAGAGCTCAGGGAGATTTAGAGGGAATTATTAATATTTCTAAATTACCTAATCTGAAGAAAAAGTAAAATGAAGTTTAATAGTAACACTTTTCAGTCTTCTGATGATGAAGCCCTAACTTGACTGGAAGTAGTCTGAAAACTCTCTACAATTAATCTTGTTATTAATATGGCATGTTTGCCTGGTAACACAGGCATATGCAGACACGTATGCATACCTTTCACCATTTTCAGTTTTCCCATTGACCATGCTGGCTGGTCAAATCCAAATAGCAGGTACAGCTGGGCTCCCTGTTGTGGAGTGCTTGCACAGCAAAGAACCCACTGAAGGCTGCCCCTGCCACCAACCTGCACCCTGACCAAATTGCCTTACATACCGGCTTTTGTATAATGGCCAGCAGTAACTAATAAGCACAGCGCTATATCAACTTCTCTTCAAAACACAGCCAGTTCTTGTGACAATCTCATAAAGGAACAATTTTCCATATATTGCTTGATATTCACAATTACAGATGCTTCCTGGGGACGGACTGCTAATTTGACTTTCTTACAGTCTTGTGCAGTAACTGTGCTAACAGTTAAACTGCTTTTGGCTTTTATCCCTCCAGCTGTACCAGCTTGAGGCAGTGTGAACATTCATGCCTCTATCAACATGCAGCCACCTGCCCCAGTTTCTCCCTTCCATCCACGAGCTGAAAAGGCCCCCAGCTCTTCCTGATGCAGCTCTCCCCTGGATTCATGGGGTTTGATAACCCCTTATTGGCTGCATGTAACATCCCAAGAAAATGTAAGCGTAATCCACACCTAGACATTGATAGGTAATTGCCTATTTGCTCCCGTCACTTACTATTTGTGATTTTAATAACTTTCTTCTTTGCTGTCCTCTCCCATTTTCCCTTAGCTAATCTCAGTGTCTCTTCTTTCTGCTCTACCCACTCCTCCTTTCCATAGCATAGTAACAAGCTTGCATCCTGAGCTACAAATTTTCCACTCTCTTCCCAGCTTTTAAAAGATGCCTCTGTGTTAAATGAAGCGAAGAATTCTGTCACCATAAACTGCAAAGAGAATGCAAACCATCTTGACTTAACAGTACCACACAATCAGAAGATACTTCATTTACTTATTTTTTTAAACTAAAACCATAGGGGGTTTGAAAGGGAACTGGTGATCTGAAAAGGGAGGTCAGTTAAGAGCCTGTGTTGTCTACGTTGTTATTCGACATCTTTTCAAGAAGAAGTAGAATAACTGCTATAGAAAGTTACTTCAGTTTAGTATTCCCACCCCTAGGCTTGGCAGAGCTGTGAGGAGACCATGCAGCTAAGCTATTTCACTCAGCATTATGACTGTTTGTTCTTTGTGTTAATTTCCACCAAGGGCAAAATACAATCCAGAACCCGAACTGAACTCAAAATGTCTTTACAGTTACGGTGAAAGAGGGCACAGCAGGAAGCTTCATATTTAAGATTTTGTACTAGTCTTTGTTTTAGAAGTAGAGCAAACAGATCTGTGGCAGCAAGATTCTTCTCTTCCTCCTTAGACAGCGACCAGCAGCTCTAACATGACTTGGTGCATGCAAAAGACTAATCTTTTCCTTCAGTTTTGCCTGTGGGTTGGTAGGAGAGATTACTACATCTGTGCTCCAGTTAATTACTTCACAGCAGGCCTTTGGAGCTCTCAGCAATAATGCCCCACAGCAGGAGAGCAAAGGCAAGTGTTGTGGATACTGGGGATGGAGAACAGTGACTCCATAGCAGTGAATGTAAAATAAAACCAGGTGTGTGCTCCTCTGGGTAACTAAATAAAACATGTACTGCTTATAGTTACTTACTGTTCACAGATCTATTTCCTCTTCTAAAAAAGGTAAGTCTTCTGGTAGAGGCATTATCTAAGCTATTTCTTGCAGTACTTCATCTCTGTTATCTAGTATAGAACATGTACTACTCTTCACCATAAAAGAAGTACAATTTTAAAATTAAAGCAGATATTGTATTGATGTATCCTGTACAGCATGGTGTAGACCAACATTAAAAACTAGAAAAGATTCACTAGAGAAAATAGGGCTTGTAAAGTCTGAAAGCTCACCTGGCCTAGCTTACAGGCCCCAGGCACACGCAATTACACCAAAATGATTCCCGGAAATGTTTGTCTAACCTATTGGTTAAAAACATAGCAGACTCAAATTCTACAACTTCCCCAGGCTGTGTACATCAGCACTTCACCGCCCTTATGATTAGAAGCCATTCTTTTAAGGTTGGAACTGCATTTCCCTTTACTGCAATTATTCCCTTAATTCTCAGTGTACACAGGGAATAATTTACAGCTGTCCTCTCTGCAAAGCCTACTTGAAGACCATTATTGTGCCTTCGGTCTTTGTCAGACTGAACAATTCCTCCCAGTCCTTCATCACAATTTTCTCCTAATCCACCAACCTTTTTTTTTTTTTTTTTTCCAATTCTCCTCTCCTTTTCTGTCTACAATTCTTCCAGGTGGCCTGAATATTTCTCAGAACTAATTCAGGTCAGCAACATGAGAAGGATGTGAACGAACTCAAACATGTCCAGGGAGGGCCATGAAGATGATCAGAGGTATGGAGCACTGTTCCTATGAAGACAGCCTGAGAGAGTTGGACTTGTTTAGCCTGGAGAAGAGCAGGCTCCAGGGAGACCTTAGAGCAGCCTTCCAGTGCCTAAAGGGGCTGGCAAGAAAGCTGGAGAGGGACATTTTACAACGACATGTAGTGATAGCACAAGGGGGAATGGCTTTAAGCTGACTGAGGGTAGATTTAGATTAGATATTAGGAAAAAATTCTTCACTATGAGGGTAACTAGACACTGGAAGATGTTGCACAGCAAAGTTGTGGATGCCTCGTCCTTGGAAGTGCCCAAGGTCAGTTTAGGTGGGGCTTTGAGCAACCTGGTTTAGTGGAAGGTGTCCCTGCCCATGGCAGGGTGTAGGAATTAGAGGATCTTTAAGGTCCCTTCCAACCCAAACCATTCTATGATTCTACGAAATCTACTT
>JBCJKH010013295.1:0-21090 GCA_039877255.1 Loriculus beryllinus | reverse complement strand
GCTGAAGAGTTGAAATAGGGGTGATGGTGCTGGTGCTGCCATCCCCTTTTGCTCCCCAGGAGCCATGACCTATCCTTAGTCCCTGCCACACTTCGTGTGGTTTCCCATGGGGCAGGGGAGGGTTCAGGCACTGCTGCTCTCACAGTCACTCATTTGAGTAATTCCTTCTTTTGGCACCAGACCAAACTGATCTAAATGTGGTGCTTATTTGACTATCGGGTACTTCGGGACTGGAAGGAGAAGTCTGCCAGTGTGATCCCTGGAGCCTGTCCCACAGGACTGGGTTATGCATGCTTGTATTTAGGAAGAAACTTTGCACAGGGATCAACTTTCTGGAGCAGCCTTCAAGAAATCCAGCAGAGCTTTTAAAATACACTCATTAAACGCAAACACACTCATTTTCATAATGCATTAACCTTCCTTTAACAGCGTGGAAGCATCTTTTCATTTTACAGCTAAGGTATTTAAAGACTGTATGGTGGGAGATTTTTGGAGTGACGTAAATCCATACAAGCTATGGAACAGAGCAGATTCTTGCTTTGTTTGTACTGGGGAGGGGTTACTGGGATTTGAATGTATTCTTTATTTATGAGCCAAAAGCCATCACCTTGGGCTGTCAAATGTTCCCACTGCCTGCTGGGGATGTCTTTCTGGGGTCTGGATTAAGGCTTTTCTCTTTGGTAGTTTAAGAAGAATGGAGATGAATTCCCATTTGCCTTCTGATGCTGTTATTTGATGGGAATCTGCCTGGGCTCTGAGTGTCAGAGTGGGGGCATCGGCCTTGTCCCGCTTTGTACTTGGGTCCTGTGTGAGCCTGGTGCTGCTCTGTGAGGAGGGCTCGGGAACAGCCTAGGCATGCATTGTCTATTTGCCTTTGCTTCCCATGGGATACTGCCCTCCAAGCATGGGCACATCAGAGCTCAGGAGTCCCACCCAGTGCCAGTACATGAAAAGCATCTGCTTGCAAATTGCCCTTTGTTTCTGTGGGCAATATTGCACCAGGCTGGAATCTCCCACAAAATGCATTTTGGGAACAGCTTCCAGGCTAATCAGCACCGTCAGCCACCACGTTTGTTCCTTTTGCAGCACCAGGTTGTTACCGGCAGAGCTTCCACGTGTAGCTGAAACCTTGCAGCATTATTTAATCTCTGTTATTTTCCCCTCCTGATCTATTGAGAAATAACCACTTTCAAAGACAGGGACAGATTATGGTCATGGAGATGGCTTAGCTGGGATACAGCTAGTCATTTTTCCTTGCTGATCTTTTATTAATAGATGTTATTAACCTTGATTCTCCTTCCCCATAGTGCTTTATCATCTGAACTAATTAATTTTTCTTCCAAGGCTTGGAGGGAAGGGATGGGCATGGATGCATTTGTAAACCAGACCTGTCTCCAGGTGCTATTACCTGCACCAGCAAATGGCGTAATCCCAGCAGAGGTGGACCTGCACACAGCAAACAGCAGGATACAGCTACCCATAGGATGACTGAATTTGTCCTGTCTCCTTTAACTGGCACAAACTGCCCTTTCTTGGTTTTTTCTCCCTTTTCTCACACCTTCACACTTCAGCACTGACATTTGCTAATAGCAGCAAGTTAGTGAAAGGAGCAGGGGAACCCTGGAATGAATTCTGTGGCCGTACAGCCTAGCAGGGTAAATGTAATGCTGTTAGCGAGATGAAAATACCATATGCCAGGGGAGATAGCAGAAGATGAGAAGGGAGGATTGTGCTTGTAGAGAACAAAACAAGTGTTACCCAAATTCAGTCAAAGCTGAATGAAAACTGACTGGATGTGTAAACAGTGTCCACAAAATCGCTGATCTGACTCATCCCACCCAGGAACCTCACTGCATTTGACGACTTTTGCTTTCGCAGAGAGGGTTTGTGGCTGTTTAGCCACATGGAACACATACGCCGGTTGGGAATGACATTTCAGGAGCTGATGGGTAGTGCTGAGCCATGGCAGGGCTCTGCAAGGGGCAGTCAGGTGCTTCCAGGGCCCGTTTGTCCATCCCAGCCTTGCTGATCCATCCTGGATCTCCACTGTAAGTGGCTCACTGGGAGGTGATAACTGCAGCTTAGTGAAGCCTGAGGGTGAAGGTGGGCAGAGGTGCAGTAACTTTGATTTCAGGTGATTGCTTATGGCTGAACACACCGGAATTAGGACATTGGGTTCTGAAACCATGTCCTGAACTGCTTGAACTGAAGGGGTTAATCCTAGCAGAGAAGTGACTGCAGTGTGGGACCAGCAGCTAGAGCAGAAAGCAGTTCTATTCCCAATCATTTCCATGTTCATGTCCCATAGCATACAGTAAAAGGAAAGTAATCATTGAACATTTTATTTGTCATGACTCACAGGTACGGTCCAATCCAGAACTGTGGTGCTGTCAGTCTTCAGTCCTGCCCTGGGGAGGGTTATGGAACAACGCACCCCTCTGACATACTGTGTTCACAGCCTAGGAGTGAAAACAGTGTCATTACCCAACTTTAACAAATGCTCACAAATTGCAGGGCTTGTTTGTTGAGCCAGAGAATTTAAAGGGTGCTCAGATTCAATGGTGTGTGTCATTAAATCCAGTTTTATTATATCTACTTGAATGCTTTTTACAGTGTGTTTTATGTGTTCATAATACAGGAAGAGTCTCAGTGATAATAACATGGGTTTGGGGGGTGTGTGAAGCACTTGGCTGCTCACAGGCAGCCCAGGAGGACTCGAAGGACTCCCCAAAGGCTGACCAGGTTCTTTTGGCTTTTTAAAGTCTGTTCTGGGGTGGGTTTTTGGGTTTGTTCCCACTGGAAATTCTGATCTGGGCCGTGGGTTTCTCCATTGCCCTCTTCTCCACGTGAGGGCTGACACCACTGCACTCAGTAGTGAGCTTGCACTGCTGCACACAGTGACTGTGTTCCCTACTCATGAGGGCTTCCATCCCAGGTCATGGCCAAGTCAAGAGGCTGAAGTGGTGCAGAGCATCTCAGCCCTGGTTCCTGCTCATTGCATCGGGTGGGAGCTTCGGGCTGCGCCTCCCGCCTGGATGAAGAAATAACTGCAGCGGGGCTTCCAGTGCTTCTGGTGATAGTACCCAAAGCATCAGTGCTTCTGTGGTGGAACCAAGCGGCACCCGCAGCCCGTGCCTTGCACAGGGGTGTTTGCCACCCTCGTGCCTCGCACAAGATCGTGCCTTTCATGGCCTGGTCCAGACATGTTCCTTTTTTTTTTCTTTCTTATAGCAGACTTCGAATTAATTTTTCCATTTATGCCCATTTAAAAAATAAGCTTTAGAATGGTCTTGGCTTTTCTTCAGCTTGTAAGCAGAGCCCTTGCAGGGAGAGGGAGAAGATGTGCTCATTCATTAGCCTTGAAAAGAGACCTTTTCACACAGTTTGCATTTGCTGCTGTTCTATTTCTAGATCTCTTACTGCAAATAACTTTCTGCAAGAGCGCTTTGCTGTGACAAAACTGCATTGATTTATGTGGAAAAGGCTCTATAGTGGGAAAGGCTGTAGAAACTAATGTTTTCATGGAATTATGGTTCCTGCTTTTTTCTTCTTCTATGGCTAAATGTTTGTTTCCTTTGATTGTGTGAATTTGCACTTGAACCCACCAGTCCTACAAGTATCCTTAAAAGGTCCAAAAGACCATCACCTTGGTCCTTGTCTGGTTTAAAGAATAAATGCGGTAGGACCAGAAGAATTAAATCATATTGGTAATAGAAAGTTGGTTTATTCTTCTGAGTGTGATGTGCACATATAAACTATGGTGTGTGGCTGGATATTGAATTTAGTCTTTCATTTAGTTTTTTCTTCTAGCAAATTTGCTGTTGTGGGATTTTATCCGTACTTCTGTTCCAGGTATTTTTGTCACTTGTACAATTAGAATCAAAGTAAAATAGGTCTGGGTTTGTATGAACGTCTTCTCTGCCAAAGGTATGCAGTGGTGTACAGCAGTGTATATGGTTTGCTCTGTGTGTAGTATTTAACCTCTTGCTTGGCTGAGCTGATGCTATGAGCCATGGGATGTTGGTGTCATCCTTGTTCCCTTCCCAGAGGATGTCAGTGACCAGTGCTCCGGGCAGAGGGGGAGCAGGAGCAGGTTGCCTCTTGTGCCGAGAGAGAGCTGAAATGTTGATACAGGGACATGGTCTCCAATAGCAGCCTACAGTGTTTTACAGATGTTTGAGTGTTCTTCCCTTTGAACTGAGCTGCAATTTGTCTTTGTGGATGTCTCTAATACATTAATACAAATGGTGTAGTAGAGAAATGCATTATAATACTGTGCGATGTTGCTCTTAGTGATTCTCCTCCTTCAGCAAGCGAACACTTCCTGGCTCATTTGTATTCATTGTTTTGATGCTTAACTTGAGAAGTGTGTATTATACAACAGGCTGAAAGCCATGACGAGTAAAAGAAAAGAACCCAAGGGGATAATAAGCATCTCAGCACTGCTTCGATGCCTCATGCTGCCAACATCAGAACTGCCAAAGGCACTGGTGCTGTGCTGGGGGACAGGGTGTGCACCATGGGGCTTCATCACACTGAGTGGGCCCTGGCCAAGGCTGGTCCTTCCCTGCCCAGCCATCACTGTGGTGGGTCATGATGCTCAGCCTCAGGATAGTGTCAGCCTCCGTGACATAGAGATCAAGGGATGGGCAGTGTGTGTTAATACCTGCACGTACAGCACCCACTTCGGTGTGGTGCATCTCTGCAGGGGAGCTCAGACTGTGGGCTGCTTCTGGGAAAAACTGAACCCACCAAGGAGTAGTGGAATTCTCAGCAGTTTTGGTTGCAAAAGCAAAGGTTTTTGTGAAAGCAGCGAGTGTGCCTGCAGCCTCAAGTGGCCAGAGTTGCAGGGATGTTTTCCTGAGGACACAGAATCCATCACATGGCTGGAAGTGGAAATGAAGCCGGTTTTGAGCTGAAAATTGAAGGTTTTCCCCCTTTTTGTTTCCAGTATGTTGTATCTTGTTAAAGCAATTTAACGGGTAGTTTCATGAGCTGCAGCTCTAGTGAAACCTGGCTTTCTACAGAATTGTCTTAAGATTGAGCTGATGCATCTTTGATGTTTAAAAGAGTTGAGCCTCTTCTTTGGGGTTATTAATAAAGGATTTCTGAGCTATCCAGCCACTTACTGACATGAAACTTGCAGGAACTTCATATTGTTGCTATCCCAAGCCTGTGGCTGAAATCAGCCCAGAAGTAAGGCCACAGGGATGCACACAGGTGATGCATGTGTACACAGAGAGATCAAGTGCTCTGTACCAAATGGGACTTAAAATACAGAAGTGGGCAGGCTGCAGCCGGCTATTTAGATGCAGCTGCCTGTGCCCTTGAAATGCACAGAAACATTCAAGTTTCTGTTGCTCTGAAGGCAAAGGATGAAGTGGAAATTCTGTATTGCCACTGCATTTAAGGGCTGCAGAAATAATAGGGGTTTGGTGAGGAGGGGCAGGAAGATGCTTGAAGGCAGTGCAGCAAGAGATCGAGAGGGGCTGGAGGCAGTGGGGATGGACAGGGGACATCACATATTCTAGTGTTCACTAGAATAAAGCTAATAAATGCTCTCCTGGACTCCTTTAATCTCCTGTGCTTTTAGTTCATCTTTCATCTCTCCAGTGCATGCTCTGAAGCATCTCTTCTGAGAGGGCAGCATCTATGGGTCGGGCTCATCATCCCTGACCTCCTGCCTGTTCAGTCTCGCTGTGGGTGCTGGGTGTTAATTCTACTCCAAGGTGATTTGAGCTTTGATGCTCTCCATGTGCTGCTCCCATTGAACAACCTGATATTAAAGGAAAGATTTTGTTTATTCCATATATAGTTGACTTTAACCTCATCCCCATTCATCCCTGTGATGGTGACTGCAGAATCCTGTATTGGGTTCTGAGATACCACGAGTGTGGGTTTTTACCATGCAGGAGTACCTGCGGAAACCATTAATATTCAAATATCTTTGCTAAATAAGCAGCTCTGTCACCAGAGTTATTTATTACTATTTATGATGACAGATTTATCTTCCTGATTTCTCCAACATGTTTCTCTAGAGGAAATTAGATACAGCACTTCGTTTAAGCTGTGCCAGGGAGGAAATGTTTCTATAAATACTTAACTCATCTGGAGAGATGATGGCTCTTGGGACGTCCTTCACAATGTCACGTTGGCCATTGAGTCCGGGTTAGAACTCAGCTGTTTGTTTTTTCCAGGAGGAAGTTAAATTGGTGGTTTTAAAGTTAGGAACAAAGTATTTGCAGAACAATCACTCCTGAGCTCGGAAGCCTCAAGCCTCAGGGCACTTCTTTCCCCTGTTTCCCACTTCTGTTAGAATTGCCAGCTTAAGCTTTCCTGTTTGCGTACATGGCACTAGAGGACAAAGTGACTGTGCCAGCCCAAGTGTGTGTGCCACCAGTTCCATGATGACAGCAGCTATTTGTGCCTTTGGAGGATCCCTTGTGCTGCTAACAGGCAGGAGATTGCACAGAGACCCTTCCCAGGAGGAATCAGTCCGACACTTGGGATTTCAGCACCTTTGTAGGAGGAGCTGAGCAGCAGATGAGCACGGGAAATCTCAGTTTATTTAGATGGAAGTTTTGCTTAGGAAACAACATGAAATAACATTACAGTAAGAAAATGACTTGTCTAAATCTCAGGTGTTGCCAGATATAAAACCTGCCGCCATTTCCAGCAGCCCTGAGAAGCTGAAGCAGCTGGTGAAACAATGCAAAAAGTTCCTATAGCTCCTGCCTAAATTGCAGGAGGAATGTAGGGAAATCGCATCCTGATTCACTTGAAATAACACAGGAGGAGCTGTTAGATTGGGAACAACCTTTGCATAGCTACAGAAGCACACAGAACCAGTCATTTCCAGTAGTACACCCTGCTGGAGCTGGCTCCTCCTGGTTCTGTTGCTGATGCTATTTCAGGTATAGAAGTGACCTGGGCTCACCAGTTAGCTCATTTGCGAGTAACTGCTGATCCAGGGCTGGTACTTGGTGGCAAGGGAGTGCTCCTGCTGGATAAGGGATTCTGATTTACTTATACACTTGAGTATCTTGCCTATTGATTTGTAAAACGTTGTTTTGCTGCTGACTCTGAGGTAATGGAGGGGTTTTAGCAGTTAGCTTGTTATACAACCTCAGATGTCAAGAAATACACCTACCAGCCAGTCTGTGCTACAGCTCTATTACCAGCACCAGCTAGTTTATTCTAAACTCCAGGATTGTGGCGAAACAAATAAATCGCATCTCACCGCAGAAGTCAAATGAGCTAATTGTCCTCGTGCTTGGAAGGCTGTTTTCTCTATAGCTCTTCTGTCATGTCAGGTTATTTTTAGCCATAATTAAAACCCTAACATACGATGTCATAGAATCCATTCTCTTAACTGATGTTCTAGCACTTTTTTTATTAAATAGACTATAAAAAGTTTTTCATTTTTAGTATTTGGAGGCTTAAAGGAGAAAGCATCTAACATTGATGCCTGATGACAGTTAGTCAATGAATGAAGAAAAAAACCCAGTGCTGGTTCTGTCTGTCTCCCAGCTCTTGCTAGCACTAAATTACAGAATTAATAGGCTTTTAGAAGAGACTGACACACAGTTACTGTGGAAAAGACAATTAAATGTGGAAAGCCACTTTTCTCACCACATTTAATTTTAACTGGAGGCTTTGAGACTCAATAAATCTTTTTCTTATTTCATTCTTACATTTTCCACAGGTATTCAAGTCTTTAAGGAAAGTACCTGATATAAGAGACTTAATTTTTCCTTCCCCTGTAGCCTTTGCTTTTCTTGCTCTCGTTGTTTCCTTACTTAAAACCCTGCTTATCCCAATGTTCTCACACACGAATCTGGTTTCCTCACCTATGGATCTGTGAGTCATTGCTCTCTGCCATCAAGACAGCGAGAAGTACATGATCCAGCCTTCTTTCTTGATTGAAAAGAAAGCATGAAGCCAAATTTCTATGATTCCAGAGCCTTATCTAGAATGACAGCAAATTAGTTTGTGTTTAGCACAAAACCGAACAGATCTTAGCCCAAGACTGGATTATTGGGTTAGTTTTCTTTAGATAGAGCTCTGGCTGATTTGCATGAGCAAAGGCCTGGATTACTTCAAGATCTTCAGGAAGAAATAGTAATTTGAAAGGATTTGGGGTCATGCAACACCATCTGTACTTTCTGTTTTAAAAGAGATGCTGTACCTGGAAACAGCATCATACAGTGTCTCAACTACAGGCTTGGGCTCAGGCAGCCTGCCCCTAAAATGATGGTACAGAACAGAACTCTAGAGTCTGTTTAAAACCACTTGTTTTAAGAAATAACTAAGAATGGATTTATCCAGCCTAAATAGGTTGAGCTCTCCTGCCGTGTTTATGAAAGCAGTGATGATTCAGCACTTCCCAAACATGTGATTGCTCTCTTTGTGGACTCTTATTAAGACAGCCTATTTAGAAAGCCTCTCGGAAGCTGCTGGAACAGCACGCTGTGAATGTCTTAACTTACAAAATTTGATTTAGGCTC
Source organism: Loriculus beryllinus (assembly GCA_039877255.1). Taxonomy (NCBI): domain Eukaryota; kingdom Metazoa; phylum Chordata; class Aves; order Psittaciformes; family Psittacidae; genus Loriculus; species Loriculus beryllinus. The sequence goes on along the minus strand of JBCJKH010013295.1, from coordinate 12,583 downwards.
CTGTTCAGAATCAAATTCTCTTGATATTTTGACCTTGAGTGGCAGCACCAAGAGACCCAGTATGACTGCTTCTACCAGTTAGTGCCAGGCAGTCAAAGGTAGAGCCTGCACAGCCATGGTGGGCTGTGGTCATTTTCTATCTTGCTCAGTTCCCTGCCACTGCAGCCTCCTGCCCTGAGCTGCTTTCAAAGCAGCTTCCCCCACAGTGCAGAGGCAGAGCAGTCAAAGCTGGGGGACATTTCTATCCCCTTCCCCACTGGCTTTATACCATGTGAAAGGTTAGATGAATGTGTACAGATTGATGGAGCAAATCACCCTTTAGAAGAACCCATGTCTCTGTAGGGTCTGGGTTGACTAATTCCAACCTGACACTTAACTTCCTGATGGCAGCAGCGTGCTGAGACGTGTCCTGGCCGTGCACCCTCACTCCTTCCCACTTCAGTGGCTGATGAATGCCTTGGCCTCAGCTCCCGGTGGGACCAGTGATGGATGTGCTGTCTGGCTCTCCACTACAGCCTGACAGGGGTCTAGCACAGCATGTCCTGCTGCCTGCTTCCCCCAGAGCTGCCCGATGTGCCCATCACCTGCTCACAGGGCGGCCGAGGGGTGAGCAGGACGTGCAGCCGGTGCCTGCCATGTATTACTTGTGCTCTGTGCTCTATTGTAATCAATTCTGTTATGATAGTCGATGAGGGAGAAATGAACTTGCAGTAGCTTAAAGCAAGATAAGTTAATTAAAAACCCTTGATCAAAGCATCATAAACCACATAAAAGGTTCCATCTTTTAATTATTTTTGAATGGTCTCTCAGGCAGGAAGGCCAAAAAAGAAAAAAGTCCCTGTTTCAGGGCCCATAGGCTGTGAAAATTGTGTCATCCCATCAGGCTCAGCTATTGCTTCCTATGCAAGTGAGAGACGGGCACAGTTCAGGACAGACCCCCTTGGTAAGAGTGGAAAGGAGGAATTGAGCTGTGGTGAGGGAGGCTCAGGATGGGTATTGGCAGGGGGCTGGTGAATTGGGAATAAAGGGACAAATCACTTCTCAGGTCCCCTGTGTCTCTGTTTCTGCAGTGTGGGCACCCTGCAGTGCCAGCTCACCAGCTGCAGGTGCACAGGGGTTGGTGGAGTGTCCGGGTTCACCACGCTGCCAGCCCATATCATTTCCAGCTGGGAATCTCACACCTTGGGAACAGGCTTTCAGCACCTGTCGGCTGTTCTGGTTCCCGCAGGCAGTCTGTGCTGCTGGATTGAAATCTGGCTCGGCAGCTGGTGCTTCCAGAGCTCCTTTCTGACTCACAACAGCTCCCTGTGCTCCACAAACCGTGTAATTCCTCAGCAATGTATCACCCCTCTGGGGTGTGAAGGAAGTCTTTGCTGCAGCAGAGTCATTTAGCTTGGGGGATACAGAGCAGTTTATCCAGGGAAGACTTGAGGGGGAATTTGAGGTTGCGATAGGATTTTTGTAATACAGGATCATCATGCGCCATGGCCTTCCATCACTGGTTTGAACGCAGCAATGCTCCTTTCTACCCTGCAGAGTTTTATTGTGAGTGGGGAAAGAAGTGCCTAGAGAAAGAGCAGCACATTCTCATGCAGCTGATAACAACAGGGTGCGAAAAGCATTTGGTCTTCCTTTCCCACTCCACAATGACTGTCTCCAGCAAGGAGGCTGCAGTGCCACAGGGACGTGGGAGGTGTTAACAAATGAGTTGTTTTGCACCACCTCCGTTTTCTTCAGAGAAAATCTGATGGCAAATCCACCCAACAAAAGGGAAGAACGAGGTGCCTCTGGTGGGGGCCTTTGTGGTCACCCTGTGCTCTCAGCTGAGTGCTTGAGGTGGTGATTCCTGTACTCAGCAGGTGAGAGAGGGAGGTTGTTCACTGCATCTGCCATGTGCTGACTTCACGTGGACCTCTGGGCTCTCTCTGTTAATTGATTTGATGAGAAGGCAGGTTAGTTACTAAGCAGGCATGCCTCAAAAGCCAAATCACAGAGCAGCCTGCGCATCTGCCGGTGGTGCCGGGCCAGCCTCTCAGCCAGTGCTAGTCTCCATTTCCCTCCTGCTCCAACACACACTCATGACCTTTTCTCTTGTTTTTCTTCCCAATCAAATCTTGTCCCACGGGCTGCACTCTTCACCTCCAGTGCCAAAAAGGACAGCTTTTCCCACTCCAAATACAAATCTGTGCAGCCCACTCACCCATTGATTTCAGTATAATCTTTATTACAGAGACATGGAAACACAGCACTCTCTAGAAAAAGGAGAGATAAAGGGAGGAGAAAATATAACAGCATTGTCGGCAAGCAAAAGTCATGCTTAGCCCCTGTGTGGAAAAATAGCCTGCCCCGATGCGTGCTTAGTGCTTAAGTACAGCCGCACGCAGCAGGAGCAGCCAGGGCTTTGTGCACAACGTATTCAAATTGTCCATGATAAGATTAAGCAGCACAGCTTCACGCTTCCTCTATAGAAGAGATTTATTATGAGAAGCAGGTCTCTGCTTCAGAGCACATATGAAAACAGTTGGCTTCATAACCTTGGGAAAAAAAGATAAAGAAACCTCATGAGACACGTGTGAGAACCTAGGAAGTATTAAAACATATGTTGGAACATATTGATCCCTGAAAGCAGATATGAATCTCTTTCATTTCCAGCCAGGCTGATGGTGAGGATGGTATGTGCCTCTCACCCTGTAAATCACTCCTGCAGGGTCTGGTGTAGCTCTGGTGCAAGGAGCCTGGTGCTGACTGCTGCTGCTCCGGGGGGGGATCAAACCACAGGCTGATGGGGCTCGATGGTGAAGCTGCTGCTGTGGTGGGGATTGAGCTCTGCAGGGTCTGAGCACTGCCACCACCTTCAGTCTGGGGATGTCCATGGACCTGTTGATGTGCAGATCAGCGACCCTCCTTGTATTGCTCGTCTCCACACCATCCTGAGTGCTGCCTGTTCCTGAGTAGCAAAGCACATACCCTGTAAGATGAGCAGTGATGGCAAATCCCGAGTGTGCTGCCTAGATTGGCACATTGACTCCCAGCTGCACAGCAGTGATTTGGTGGAGAAAATGCTGAAATGAGAAAATAGAGTGACTTTCTTTAGCTGTGTTTGTGTCCCTGTTACTTTCAATTCAGCAGCCATCTAGCCAAGCATCTTCCTGCATGAATCACGGAGGATGTGATTAAGTTGTAAGTGGTATCAGACAAACTATATTTAGAAACAGTAGAAGAGCCATTCTAGTGAAAAAGATGCCAGATGATCACCCGATGGGTGGTGAGAGCTGCTCCCATTGGAGCAAAGGTCTGGAGCTGCCAGGGCTGGACTGGTTAGGAACCAGTCCTAACCATGGGTACCACCAGCCCCTCACTCCAGTAGCCTGCACCCACACGTGGTCCTTGTCACCATCCACCACTGCCTGCTCCAGGAGCGAGATGCTTGGTGTGAGCAGAGGGGCAGGACATGACCCTTTCAGTCCTGTTTCAAATACACCATATTTTATCTCTTTCTCCCTCAAAGTGTCTGTGTGCAAAGCACAGCGCAGGCCTGGGAGGCATCTTGAAAAGATGAGTCACAGCTATGGAAATATTTGGCTGTATTTTAACTAGGGATCACAGCAGGTACAACAGCAGCCATCTACACTGACGCACTTCACATGTACCAAAAGACACTTTTTCCCCACTCCTGAGTTGTCATTAATTATTCTTAAAATAAAGTGCTACCACGCAGCATTAATTCAGAAAAACCAGCAAGTTCCTTGCTATTCTCCAAGGCTCGATTTCACAATGAATAAATGGGAGTTAATTTAGCACTGCGCAACAAACAATACCACTGGAGGAATACAGACGAGTTGTTGCTTCCTAACTTCTTCCTCCTCCTTGTTCGCACCCCTCTTTGTTCTTTATTCTGTGTTGCTACAACAGGTTTTAGTCTGCCAGTAGTAAATTTGCTGAAAAAGCAGTAATCAGGGAAAAAATGGCACATGATTCTGTGCTCCTGTGAGTATTAACAGGTTGGTTCAGGTAACACTGCTCATTTCACCAAGTGAGGCAACCTCAGCTGCTGCAGGTTTTGACTCCATAAAGGAAAGAGGAAGGTGAGGGGTAAAAGACCTGCTTGATTTTTCAAAGAGGCTGCATCAGTTTGTAACATGTGAGAGAACAGCTCCTGTCCAGAGAGTCGGGACAGAGGAGGGGTGCTCCCACCTTCCTGAGCATCATGTGCAGAGCGAGCTGGGGTTTTATTTGCATCCTGAACAAAGCAAATCAGCCCTGAGAACTAGAGCCAGGTGGTTCTAAAGATCCGTTCCAGCATTTAGCAGAGACCGGGAGGGGGGAGCAGGAGCCAGAAATGACACCGAGAAAATTTCATTCAAGCAATTAAAGAATCGCTGCAGTTCCACGATTAACTTCATGTTCACAGGTTGAATGCGAAAGCTGTTAGTAGGGGCATTGCTATTCCATACCTGACATGAACAATGGGAATATTTGTTCTGCCCGGGAGGATTACACCTTCCATTAATCTAAGTTTTATTGAAAGTTTAAATAACAGACAGACAAAATTTGATCAATTAGCAGTGTAATTCCAAGGAGATGTCACAGTGAAATTAAATCTCAGGCATTTCTAACGTGAAGGAGCTGAGGAGCTCCCTCCAGTTTTCTTTCTCAGTAACAGTGTTTGTATTTTAATTGAATGTTTATTCTGCTTTGTGCATCTTCTACTAAATTGCAGTTTAACGCTGTGATGAGAACAGTTTTATATGACAGTGTTGGCAGCACATTGCACATGAGCCCAAGGCCTCATAAATGAAGGGAACAAACAGGTTTGGGTGGGATTCACTCCTGTGGAAATCTGAAGGAACGAGATTTTGGTAAGACTGAGGGAGAAGTGAGTGGGAATTGATACTTTGATGGAGAAGGATGCTGGGGGAGCCAGCAGCTGTGGCCGTTGTGACCCTCTCCTTGGACCCCAGAGATGCACTTAGAGCCTTCTCCTGGTTCCATGGGCCCCAGCCCTGCCCATTCTCTTGCTGTTTGTTCCACCAAGCAGCACCCTGCAGCCACTCTGCTCCCACCCACAGCAGCCCCTTCCTGCCCTGTCTCCATTCCTGCTTTCAGTGCATCCTGGGTTGGTTTTTTTTGTCCCTGGTGAAATGTTATTGCTATCGTTACTGTTCAACACTCTTCCGCTTTTATTATCATAAATGTCATTCTCATGCAGTAAATATCAGAAGTGCCACAACCTTGCTGTGAATCTATTTCAGCACTATCTTTGGAGACATCCCTCATCTGAAAAGGAGAAATACTGAAAATAGATGTATATTTTTGTATGTGTGTATGTCAGGGAGAGCAGCTTCTTGGATGGCTGAAGCATTGAGGCATTCTGGTGTGCACATTTCTAGTTTCATTTACACAGCAAGAGTTTGTGTTCTAACCTAGGCCTTGATACTCTCATCAAAAGCTTCCCAAAAGGGACAGGCACCCCAAATTTAACAGAAAATATTCTGAGGGAAGTTTGCTTGGGAACAGCATTCACACAGGATGAAGCAGCAGGTACCCAAGTTGCCCAGTATGCAACACACGGGCTTTGGTAGCAAATCACTTCAGCCAATTCCCATATCAATTACTGTCAGATAAGCAAACACTGGGAGGAAGTGCTGCTTATTAAAATTAACGGATTTGGCTGTACATACCTGAACATCTAATTATTTTTAACTGTATCTACAAAGCCAGTCTGCTTGCAAAGTCCTGCTGCATCAAGGCAGCCTGGGATCATTGCCAGGGCATAAACCTGCCCATGGAGAGAGGTGAGGACTGGGGGCTGAGCTGAGCTGCTTCTTCAGCGAAGGCAGCAGTGGCATTAACCTTCCTTCAGCCCTGTTCAGCAGTAGTTAAACAAACAGAAAACCCTAAAAAAGGCAGCTGAGAGCTGCCTGGAGCTTGGCTGCGGCAGCTTCTCCTCCATATGGCATGTTAAACGCCAGCACATGAAATTAACTCTCATAAATAAGTAATAAGGGATGATTTGCTCTGATCTGGATGGGCTAGCTCCCCACACCATGCAGCGTTTAACCGCCATGGTACCGCAGCAGCAGGGACACCGTCCACCATGGCGAGAGGCGGCAGAGCTGGAGTGTCAGGGCAGGGTTTCCAACACTAAAGGCATCACCCAGCTCTGACAGAGATCAGCACTGAGTACAGATTATGAGATTGCCAAAGACCCGGAGGATTTGGGACAGGGGCTCTTCAGCTGCACTGCAGGGCAGCTTCCCAGGGCAGCCTGGTGTCCATTCGTAACAGGCATTGGTTCAATATGGACCCAACTTGAGGTGCCAACTCCAGAACCACCCCTGTCGTGCCCCAGCAAGGGATCCTGGAGGCCTGCCCCCCCCTTCAGTCCTGAGCCCGGACTCGGTCTCCATTGGAAAACAGCAGGAACAGTTGACGTTTTCCTCTGTCACCATCAGTGCAAAGGAAGTGGAGTCATTCAGGTCGTGGGTATTGACGAATAGTGTCGGAGGTGCAGTGGTACAATTCATCACAGCTGAGGTTAATGAAGGAGAATGTTAAATAGGCTGTGACTGTGCAGCTGACATAATCTGCCAAATTAACTGAGAACTACTAGCACTGTACTCCTAGCCACTCACTTAACTGTCATTGACCCCAGCAACAGGCTGCAGCACCGTGGTACCCACAATCCACACCGAAACTGGGGCAGCTGCTGAGGCTCATGAGCTTGGCTGGGAACGGTGTGGCTGGTGCCAGGGTTCAGGCATCACCCAGGCAGCTCCTCTGAGCAGGGTGGTCCTGGCAGCCAGCGTGTCAGTGTGGTACCAGGCTCAGTGTCAGTTTGTTCCTGCAGCACTCTTAGGGCACAGAGGTCTGAATGGCAACAGAGATCATAAATAAGGGGAATAGCTAAATGATGTAAATTCATGGCAATTTAACAGTAAGCGGTGATTTACCCAGATGAATGTACTTTAATGCAATACTGTCAGCTGAGATTTATTTGTCCCTGGTACAAAGACAAGTGGAAGACCAAGGCTCGCTTCTTTATAAGTACATCACAAGGCTGACCATCGTGGCAAGTGCTAATCCAAATAAATACTGAAGAAAATCAAGTGATTTAAGAGCAAAAATAGATCCTAATTTCTGTCAATGCTGTCTTATTGACTTGCAGGAAGGAAGATACATTTAGAGGCTGATTTCTGCCCTGAAGACCACTGCTCTTTCATGGGAGATTCCAGCTGTTCCCACTGGTGTGGGAGATAATTCCTGGTTTTATAAAGTTTTTGTTCTTGTCCTGGCAGTAAAATACGATGTTGGGATTGCCAAGAGCCATTCTCGTGGTTTGTGGTTCCAGTGTGGCCTCTGCTGACCTTTGGCCATTCGCCACACACGCTTTAATCCCCAGCAAGCGTGCTATGGTAAGCAGATGCTATAAAGGGTCTAAGAAGTAGGTCAGGAGGCATTAAAGAATCTATTTGATTCGTCATGAACTGTGAGCACATCACTGGTTGTAAGCCTGAAATGTCATTACTCAGATGCCATGGGAGCTAGTGCTCTCAGTGTTGGTCTAGGAAATAAACTGTATGATTGGTGAGAGAAGGGAGATGGGAAGGACCCTACCATCTGACCCCATTGGTGCAACCCTGGTCCAGCTGAGATTAACACCACCCTGATGTCCTGTTACAGAGCTCAGTCTCCATCAGGGTGTGCAGTGTCTTGGTCAGTGGGAACCACTATAGAAATGGGAAAGCTCCAGCTGCCCCTCTACTGCTGAGCAAGCTAGTGTTCTGGGACACTCCTTCCATACTTTCCTAAGTATTGATACTCCTAAGATACTGACAATATCTTTTTCCCTCCTTGCAGTGCTTTCCCAGCCTGTACCTGTCCAGAGTGCAGAGTTTTCTTTTCCTTTAATGATCCTCAAGAAATTATTGAGAAATCAAAATATGTTTCAGAGTTATCTTCAAGGCTCACTGTAGTTCAAATGGCTTCTATAAATCCAGAGTGCAAATGCTGTTTTTCAAAGCTTTACTGTTCCCCAAATGACTGTAATGGTGTTATTGACTGACTTTAGTAGGGCCCTGGGAGTTTGGAAAAGAAAAAAAGTAGCTTAGCAAGCAAGATCTCTTAAAATATATACATGAAATTTTCCAAAGTTCATCCAATCTATCTCTGTTTTGGGTGTTTACGAGCCAGATGCTGTCATTAAGGTTAACAGCACTTTTCTGTCCCCAGGAATATTGCAGCTGCTGGATGACTGGGTCTCCATTGCACTGTGCTCGTATGGGTGATGGAGGCTTCCTTGTGAAGAGGAGACACCCACTTGGGTAAGGGGGCTGGGGCTGGTCCAAGCACTGCTCTTGCTTCGGAAAACGCTGTTGTGGTGAGTGCTCTGCCTTCCAACACCATCTGGGTGTTCCTATGGCACTGATCATTTTCCAGCTCAGGGCCCTCCAGTTGTGAACTCAAAGGTGAGCAGTGAGGGGAGCTTCTTGGGGCCCTGGGGCTGAGAAGGGGGGAGCCCATTGTACCCTGCATCAGGCCTGCTGAGCTCACTGGGGCAGTGGAAGGGTGAGGGTGCAGCCAGTCCCTGCCCCCGGTGTGGGTGAAGCTCCACCATTTCTTTAAGCATTTAGCAAAGGCACGTGAGCTTCATGTAAGCGATTGCCTCAGTGAAAGGGGTTTGCCAGACTTGGAGAAAAAAATCACTGTCAGCCCATCTTTTGTGCAGCCGTTCTCTTCATTGATAATCCAGTAAAACTGTTCTTTATGGGACATAATGAAATCCTAAAGGCAGCCTCCGTGGCAGAGGATATTACCTGCTAAGGGCAGCAGATTGTTCTTTGCTATTCAGAAAGCTGATTAAATTGCAGTGTTCTTTATGTTTCTACAAAGAACTGCATGCCAGAACGTAAACTTATCTTTTGATAGAAAACAGAAGGCATCATTAGCGCTGATGTCTTTCAGCACATTTTCATCATGCATTATACCAGAGCCTGCTATAGATGGATCAATAGATCTGGAGAGAGATATACAGCTACCTCTGCAGCTCTGTGTGTGCAGGGCGGGTTGCTGCTCATACCTTCCCTCTGTGCTCGGCAGCATCAACACAAGGGTTCCTCAGGCAGGTCCCAGCTGGTGAGCTGGAGGAAGCAATGAGCTGTGGGAGGTTACTCACTGGAGAGGTACCTGAGAAGAAGGGGAGATGGGGATTTTAGAGTGGAGGCCAAGGTTATATTTATCACACACTCCATGGGAACAAAGGGGCCAATGTAGGGGAACAATGGGGCTGGGGCCGAGGGGGTATGGGACACCTGCACCCAGTGCAGTGCTGGTGATGCCAGAGCAATCCTGGTGGCTGGAGCCTTTGAGATCCTAAAGTGTTGTGTGACAGCATTAATACAAGATGAATATAGCTCCATACCCTACATCTGTTCAACCTAATAAATAGTTTCAGTTAATGGACAGCAAAAGGAATGATGCTCAGTAAATTTGGTTTTATGAGCCTTTCACTTATTTGCGTGCCCATTAGGTCGGAAGTTAGGTAATGGTAAGTGTCCATTAGTGCATTAGCTCAGTGATGAGGGAGCTGAATTAAAGAAAAGGGAGAAAAGATGTGGAAAATCCCCTCAAGCCACGTGCATTCATTAACCCCTCAGCTCAGCAGCAGGGACCCAATGGCCACCGAGCTGGAGGGACAGCAGAGGTTGATCTTTGTGGGGCAGAACAGTGATGTGTGACTCACCTCCTGCTCCACTGCAGGGGGGACGGCAGAGCTGGGGCTGAGCGGGGCTCTGTCCTGTGCCACATGTGATGGGGTCACTGCACAGCAGAGGGGCCTTCCGACAATGCCTGTTCTGACCACAGGTACCTGACCCGGCTCATAACCACCAACATCACCAACTAACAACCACTGAAAACACCAAATAATGCCAACCAAAATAGCCAAGGAGTAATAACCAAAATAACCAGATAGTAACAACCAAAATAATACCAGCCACCAAAATAACCACCACCAAAATAACCAAATAACATCAACCATAACAACCAAAATAACCATTTAATTGACAATCCCTTCTTTGACTCATTTCCTTTTAAATTTTTACCTTGCCCAGGCAAACTGGTTTTTAAACTCTCTTTTCCCAGTCTCCCAAATTCCCTAGGATTATTTACACACTCCACTAAGAGCTATTTACTGTTCTGGGTAATTCAATGAACATTCACCTGCTTTGAATTAATATGCAGCAGCTTTCCAAGTGCCAGCAACTCGCTGATAACTGAAACACCTCCTTACCCTGGAAAACACTCCCAGCCCTGCAAGGTAGCTTTTGTAATGCGGCGGGGAGAGGCAAATCCCCTTGTTCACATGGTAGCAAGGGAGGACGGTGTTCATTAGTGGGTGAAGGTGAACTTTGTTCTCTGTCACTCTCAGGAAGAGGGGAAGAGTGGTGCAGCCTCTGCAGTTACCCAGGGGTGCATTGTAGATGCTAGGAAGGAGTCAGGAGGGTGAAGTGGTCCTGCACAAGCGTGCAGAGGAGCAGGGCACAACCTGTACGCAGGCTGGAGGCACTCCCCATAAGCTGTTTGCAAACCAAATTATCATTGCAGAGAGCTGTGCCTCTGGTTTGCTTACAGGACCCAGTGAATGTCTCTAAGACTGATAGCTAATGAATTGCAGTGTGCTTCACTCAGCTGGTGATTGATAGTTAAACCTAATAACAGCGTCAGTCTCATCAGCAGACACGTTTCAATTTCAATTTGTTGAATGCACTCTGACCGTGGACAAGCAGTGGGTGTAATAGAGACCCAGCTTTGAAACTAATAGGAACTGATACATAGAAAATGAAATCTGTTTTCTCTGCCTGTGCTGTCTGCTCGCTTCCCTAATTTGGTTCCACTTACGAGGGTTACTTAAGATGCTAACACTTCACCAGGGGCTTCCCAGATAATGAAAACAGCTCTGTTAGGGACTGCAAGACAGGGAAGAGACAAGAAGTTGCATTTGTTTGACACAATTTTGAGTCCCCAGTGGGAGCACGTTAGGTCAGTGTGATCCAAGGAGGAGGTTTCTGTGCCTTCCAGGAGCCTTTTCCTTTCCTGCAGCTTTCCATCTTGTGTGTAACCTCCTGCCCGGGCATGGCACGGATCCCAGCTGGAAGTTCTGCTCAGTGACCTCTCAGTACATGCCCTGCAAGGGGCAGTTCTCCTGTGGGCAGGAAGGGTCCTGGAGCAGCGGGTCCCTCCCTACAGCTTGTGTTTCTCCCAGGCCATTTTCCCCCTCGCTGTGTTTACTGCAGAGCTGAAAAGCCTCGGGATACAAATATTTCTGGTGATTTTCAAGCTTTGCTTTTGACCTGTGAAAACACATTCACAGCAAAGATTGGGTAAACACCCTGAGCATAAACAACTGCCGGTGCGGGGCTGAGAGTGCCAGCACAAAGATTAACACATGCAAAGTTAAATACTTCCAAAGAATCTGATTTCATTAGGGAATTTGGTGCTTACGAAGGCTGGCGAGCTGACAGCACAGAGAGCTGAAATGCACTGGCTGCTGCAAGAGAGGAGTACACACGATGCTGCTATATCCTCCCCCTTGCCTGCTGCAGGGACACGTGTGACCCCGCTGCAGGGCTCACAGGGGATGGATGGGTCATTCTTCTGCAGCTGCACCTCAGCCATTTCCTCCTCTGCATTAACAGTAACAGGAGATGCTGGAGCCAGTCTGCTGGGACCCAGCCTGGGACAACCATTCAGCATCACTTGACATAGGTCTCTGGATGGAAATAGCTTCCAGTCTCTAGCACTAACCTGGGGACAATATGAATCCGCAATCTAGAGGAGGAGTCTTTCATAGCCAGTTGGCAGTCTCTTGAGCTATCAAGAGCCCTTATACCCACTTGCAGAGGCTGCAGAGCTCAGGGCCCCATGACAAGTCCATCTCCTTCTGCCCATCACAGCTACTTGTGGCCCCAGCCTGCAGCACTCCGGGATGTGGAACTGATGCTGCTAGGGCTGGTGGTGATGCTGGCCCCCCTGCATGCCTGGTAACTGCCCTCACAGATGGCATCTCCACAGACATCCGCAGCAAAGGGGTGCTACAGCCTTGGTTCCAACAGTGGGTGCATGGCATGGGCTGGCAGGAAGTCAGTGCAGAGCTAAAATGAAGAGTGATGTCTTCTTCACACCCAGTGCAGTCCTTATTCCCCGAGACCATGCATTCTTAAAGAGTGATTAATATGATGCTTGGAAGAGGACATTAAGTGAGACATCCTATTTACAAAAGCTTCCTAGTGGAGTATTCAAGAGAACAGAGATCCAGAGAGAGCTTAGTGTGTGTTGCTGGTAATATGAAGGGACACTGTTATTTGTATTGCATCACTGAACTCCATTAAGTCTTTTATTCACCTTCTTTTCAGGACAAATGCTGCTTCATGTGAAGCCATCTCCCAATCAGCACCCATCAGCAAATCACTATTTCATTTTTTATGCCTGGGAGGGAGCAGGCTGCTGCTGCAGCTCCCAGTCTTTTTACATGACAGCAAAAGCCTGCTGGAGTTGTTTTGGGTGTCCCTGTATGGCTGGATAC
>JBCJKH010013294.1:2302-64535 GCA_039877255.1 Loriculus beryllinus | reverse complement strand
CTGGGCCTCGGACCAAGATCCTGATACCAGCTTATTCAGTACTTCAGCCCTATGTCAGCATCTCTATGAAAATGTTGGGAGTTGCTTCTCACAATCTGGAAACCCCTTCTCATTAGTACTCAGTATTTTAATGCTTTTCCTTTATTATTCTGACATTTCAAAGCACATTTTCTCAAGATAAGGGTGTGAGATGGAAAAACTGCTCAGAAAACTCCCACAGTGTTGAGCTGGGTTTAGCACATTACTGGAAGAGAAGTCAAAAAATGTGTGTAAGCACTATGAGGAAAGCTTTTGTTCTGAGGACACAGATTTCTGGAAATGCTGTCATGGGTTTTCTGTTTTGTGTTTTTCCAAGTTCTGAAACTCCTTCTTCCCTTTATAATTTCTCACACCCTGCATTCTGCAAACACAGAGGCATCTCTGGGGCTGGTATTTACAAAAGCCAGTCACAACATATTTGTATCTGTAGGTGATTAGTAAAGGACATGAGTAGGATGAATTTTAGGTGGTGGTTTGATGTTAGAAATCTAGAAAAAAGGAAATATCAAGTAGTGTGGTGCTAATGAAAGAGGCTGATTTGACAAAACTGAAGAATGAAGTCTTGCCTTCAGCTGCTGTATAGATACATCCGGACTGTAAAACACTCACAGTGGCTGTGAAAGCTTCTTTCCACAGCCATGCCAGTGGGCTTCAAGCTTGAAATAGAAGGACCACCTCCGAGGGTGAGAGAGGAATTAATTCTTCATGGTGCATTCAGCATTTGGCTTCGCTACTGAGACTCTCAACAAGAGGGAACCAATTAATGCAAATTAATTATGGTAATGCCTTTTGTGATATGGAACTAGGAACTGGATCAAGACCATTAAACTTGTTTCACACGAGCCAGTAAACAGCCTTAAAGTGGAAAGAGCTTTTCATTCTCTCATGAGCCTGGATTAAATCCAGTGACCTGGAGGTGAAAGGTGCTAGAGCCCAATGTCCGGAGCCACACAGTCCTCTTATATTTGTATCAAAAAATTCTTTACAAGTATTTTATGAAAGGCTAAAACCATCAATTATCTCCATGGCTCTGAGAAGAGGAATGGAAGAAAACAGCAAACAGCATCAAGTTACAATAGAGTTTCTTTTCCTTATTTCAGGAACAGTGCTGCTCTCTACAAGGGCAATGTATGAGGTGGTGCAAGTTGTGTTACAAGGCATGAATACAACACATGTTTTATTTACAATGGCTGAAATTATGTGATGCCATAAAAGCACACTGTGTGTTCTGTGTCTGGCCTCTCTGATATTTTGCTAAAGGAAGTAAAATGTGAACAGGTGAGAATCAAGAGAATCTCTATCTGACACAGTAGGCTGAAGGGTGCTTAATTCAGTGATCCCAACAAAAAGGGGACCAGAGAGAATATATAGGGTCACCGTCTATGAATATATTGATGAGTGAACACCAGAGAAGAACTGCTTAAGCTTACAGATGAAGCTGGCATTGACTCAATAAGTGTAAGCAGGACACAAACGGATTTAAGGTAGAAACTAGAAGATGACTTTCAGGTAGAAGAACATGACTTTCAGCAGAGCCAGTGGTGGCAATTTTCTGACCTGAGTTAAAGCAGCGGTTCAGTACATCTGTGAAAAGCACGTCCTGCTTGCCTCTGGCAGGAGTATGAGCTCGCTGAAGATGGCTTTAAACAGCATCTAGAGAAATTTGAAGTAACACTGCTCTGTATTGATCTGAAATATATTCCTCATTCAAGTTGTTAGAAAAGTTTAAAAGCTGGGCTTTTCTTCTAAAGGATATCTGCTTCTTATTCGTTAATATGTGGCTGAGAGTCTCATTTTTTCCCCATCTACAGTTCTTCTTTCCTCAACTTAATGGTAGTAGGTTACAACAGAATGTGGAGGTTTAGAGTGTAAAATAAATGTTTACCTTTTTGTCCTGATTTTACCTGAATTCTCTTTCTTAGAGACCGTGACTACCACCTAAAGACCTACAAATCAGTAATCCCTGCAAGTAAACTAGTGGATTGGCTTATTGCACAGGTAAGAAAATGTTAAGATTCTGCTTTCTTTGACAAGGAGCTTAATTCATCAGTTCCATTTAAAAGTAAATAAAACACATTTATCTAGAAAATATTACAACAAAAATAAACATAATCTGATACTTTGAATTTATGGTTTCTGTTATTGTTCATTTGGTGAAACCTTGGTGTTTGCCAGCATGAAAAGGAAGAAAGTTCTTTGTTAGCCTTAGGAGTGGTGAACTGGCTGTTCTTGAGGATCTTTCCTACTTGTGATTTTTGGAAGACATTTAAAGCAATGTTGATCTCATTTAATGCAGTATAGGTGTGGTACAATTTTAATGAAAAATGAATCTAGAGTTTTATACCAACAACTGCACTGTTGTCTTTAGATGTTGTAGTTGCCTCACATTTACCTTGTCATTACAGAGAAGAGCCTCTAGCTTGGGAAATGAAAAATTCAGCTTTGATAGTCTAAAGCAGTCTGAAGGGAGAGCGTGCCGTGTTGAACACCAGCAGTCAGGGGCAGGTTCTGGTTTTGTCTTACACGTAGATGCTCTGATTCACAGTCACACTAAGTTCTGTACTGCCAAAATGACATAAAGGGAGAGTGGTCTGAATGAGAATCAGGCCTCTTACAACAAGGGATGTTGTCCTTCAGAACTGTTTCCTGCAATTGTGTTTGACATCCCCCTACATTAAGAAGATTGATATGATTTAAGGTTGTTCTGTGCTACATAACTGAATGAGAATGGAGTAGTCAATTGTTTTCCTGTTAAGAGTATAAAGGAGAGCAAAGATATTAGTATTAAGGTTGTCACATCAGTTACATGTTACATGTAATTTAAGTGGGTCTTCTTCATGGGAAGCTGAGTGGGAAGGGGGTAAGTTTGCTTTGGCCAAAGAAGAGAGATATAATCAGGCTAATTTGGCCAATATAATACTTAATCATAGAGCTGCAGGTTGTAGGAAGACTCGGATAGCAAAGTAAAACATCAGCTCTTGGTCAGGATAAAAGGTAGCTCATTTCCCTCCCCATTTTCCTTCCTCTTCATTTCTGTTTGCAATTTAAACTATAAATGTCACTGAGAGCCCTCTCTAATAAGAAAAACTTTTTTCATTTCCTTGAACCTTTACAAATACCCATAAACTGAACAGAGCAAAATACTAAGAACCATTTTATAGTCAAAGAAATGGTGTCAGTTGTATTTTGTATCTTGATCTTCCTATCTGGTTATTGTACTTCTGACAAGAGATGAGTTGGGTCCTCAGCAAAGCTTAATCATGTATGTTTGAACAGCTGTATTCAAATGTCATATATGTTATTATCCCCTGTGTACTGTATGCACTCAAAGTCTGGGGCTGTGGATGAGCATTAGGAGCTCTGGAATGAAACATGCAGTGCATTTGTGGCTCTTTAGATATCAGGGGTCTGCAGGAACTGAGCATCTCTGACTGTTGGGTTTATTAGAAAGTACCCTGTGATATGCTAGCACAGATTATTCACTACAAGCGAGTCTTTGCATGTGAGTGAGGAAGATCAAGTGATTTCCTAATGACTTTGAGATTTAATATCAAATTTGATGTCTTTTTATTGTTTATAGCTCTTAACAATAGCTGAATCCTACTGTAGTTACCTCTATAGTATGTCTTAGGCCGACTGTGTATGAGACATTAAAATAAGCATTAAATATGATGATGGAAGGAAGCACATATGAGCGTAAGTGTTGACTGGAGATGGCACAAATTCAAATATTGGTAAACAGTGCTAGAGTTCTCCACAGACAATACTTTAGTGACCCTTTGAGCGTAACAAGGATAAAAGGAGAAATATCTGACACATATATCCATGGATTTAGACTGAAAGTGTCTGTGAATTATAGTTGCTATATGCATTTAGATGTAATCCTTAAGGGGAAGGTCTACGTTCTGTCATTGATTCTGGACCCTCTCAAACTCATTTTGCAACCTCATCTTTCTCTCACTGTCAGTAGGCTGAGAACAAAGAGGAACAGAGATTTCACAAATGTCACAGCTCTGACACTTCACAGAATCTTAGATGCTACTGAGAGTGCACTAAAAGACTGCACTGCCACAACCCCAATACTTTTGTCATCTGGTTGAGGATTTATACCCAGATCTCCAGAAGTGAACTGTGAAAAAACACTACCAGTTGAATCCCTAGTCCTCAATCTATGAAACTTAAAATGGCAATGTTATGAAAGGTCGAATGGAGGTAAAGGGACAAATGCACTGTTAGAAACCTGTTGGAAATATTCTTTAGTACTTTTGCTCTAGTGGGTGTCTTATCTCTTCCCATTCATCCATCCTTCCGTCCACTTGTTTTTTCTATTGCAGTATATATTGCACCTCTGTGCATTGCATTACCTTATGCTTCCTTCCAAGTGGGAAGGAGCACTTTATAATCTTAAAACTCCTTTTCCATGATGTCAGCAAAATATTACAGTGTATTTTGGTTGCTATTCTTATCTGTGTGCATCTGTTTTCTTTTCTCCTACGTGTGGGTTGTAAACAATCTAGGTCAGAGATCATCTTAATTGCTGCGCTTATACATCTCAAAACAATCAACCATAGACCATGATTAGGGCTTTAGATACCATATAATTACCAGAACTAGACAACAATAATAAGAATAGTAATGGTTGCTGTAGTAATAGTAATAATAATAGTGTGCTCTGGACTATGGTACTGACTGTAAACTATATACTTCTACTGACACAAATTCAGTGATTGTATTTGAATAAACCTGAATTACCTTGTCAAAACAAGTATATATAGTTTCACATTCCATTTCTCTATGGAAAAGTTATGAGACACATTCTGTCGAGATTATTGATTGTAAGTGGTTCTTTTTTCTTAAGATTTTTTTTACTGGTTTCATTGTATTTGGACAAATTGCTACATAACATTTAGAAGTACGTGCAGGTGAGCCGAAATGATCTATTTTAAGTTGTATTTTATAATTAGAGAATGTTGTTTTGCTAGGGAATGTTTTAAGGCCAAGTTAACATCATCAAGAGCAGCCAAATAAAGTCTGGTTTAGAGCCTTCCTACACAAAGATTTTTTTGCCAATAAAAAAAGTAAATTCCTAAAACCTAAGAGAGTAACATTAGGAGGCATTTCTCTTCCACTTTATTTACAGTTGAACGAATAAATGAGATTTTTAAGTCCTAGCCTCTGCAAAATAAACTACCCTTTTATCCCATAAAGTAACAGAAAGTGAGTGTTGAAAAGGAGGACTTACAAAGACTTGAAATTAGTTTATAGTAAAAGTTTAAACTTAAGGTTTATTAAAGTCCTTTCCTTGGCTGTCCTCGTGCGATCATCTAATCATGCACTTCCTCCAGAACTGCCTTGTGTTTTTTGTCCCACCAAGTCAACAGTATTTAGTTCTTAATTTGTAAATGTCATGCCTTTCAGAAACTCTCCTCAGGAAGAGCCAGTAGTGCTGCTGATTGGCAAGAGCCGGCCCTATTTTATCCTGTATTTAAATAGTATCTTTACACCGTAGCAATGTTCTTTGCCAGTATTTGCCTGTCAAACAGCTACTGACCTCCTTAGTAGGACCTAAGTGGGAGTGGTGTTCTACTGACAAGAACAGAGGGCTCCTGGTCTGCAAGCTGGTTTGTGTAAAACAATGTCAGTGCACTGCAATTCTGCTAGAGCTTCAGGTATCTAGTTCTTCAGGTGGAGAGAGAAAAGGAAGGTGTGATACTTGTGTAGGGATACAGCTTCTGATTTAATAGGACAGTATTACGCTGAAATTGCTCCTCTGTCAAAGCAGCAGGTACCCTGCCTGCTGGAATGAGCTGACTATTGCTTTTAGTGAGATAGCAGATTCCAGGTTCTCTTGTGCCCATCTGAGGACTGGGAAGCAGGTAAACCTGCATTAAATGACCAGTATTAACAGTGTTTTTCATCTGGGTAACACCCATAGTACCTGCTGATTTTTACCAGCACTATTTAGAACTTATAACTCTGCCTATAAAGTGCAACCAGCATGTTTGTAAAGTCATCACTGGTTGCAAATTGGTGGACACATAGATAAAACTAGGTGTTTCTTCTGTTTACCTGAGTTGTAGATGAAAACCTTCATGGTGCAATTTCAGGGAAATTTGTAAATTTGGAAGTCACCTTTGGTACTTGTTTTGCAATACTGCAGTCAGGGCTCCAGATAGTGGGAAACTGAAGCCTTTGTTCTTAGGTCTGCCGTGTAAGAAAAGAATGCCACTGCAGCTTTAACCAGCCTGACCTTTGGAGTTCACATAGGTTGGGTTTACTCAGGTTTTTCTCCCTTTGGTTGACTACAGATAAGATCTCCCAACTTTTCACTCAAAAATGAGTTTTATTGTCTGTGGCAAATGGGTCCTGAAGTGCAACACTATGGCTGCAAATAAAAGGTCTTTAAATTGACATAACTTTACGTCCCATTGTGGGTTAAACAATTACTTTCCAGAATTCTGGTCTTTGTCCTTCTAATTCCTGTAGGAGGCAAGAGATGCTATATATAGAAATGAATGAGATTTGGGCAATGGGTGGCTGTTTCAATTTCTTGCTGTTGCTTCCTACAAGATGCATCCTGCTGATTTCAGAGCCACAAGCTATGTGGTGGGGAAGGGGAATAATTTTGCTTAGGAAATCATTCTGAGGTGTAATATTTATCCTCTTGCTTCTAGGGAGACTGTCAGACTCGGGAGGAAGCTGTTGCACTGGGTGTTGGACTCTGCAATAATGGCTTCATGCATCATGGTAATGCTTCAGTATTACTTCCCACAGCCAAGGAGCTTTTAATTCAGTCAGATTAGCTGACTGTCTGAAAATCCCTTTTCTACAGAGGCTGTGCCGTACATGCTGATATGTACACAACTGCAGGCATCCCAGCAGGTCCTTCTAAAAAGCAGTCTTAGAGCTTACACAAAATGTCTAAACCTACCTTCCTGAGTGAATGCCTTTGCTAATCTTTATGATGAGCCCTGAAGTGATTAAACAAGCTAGAAGGAGTATGCTTTTTCACTGCATCTATTTCAGAGCCATCAGACCAATGCACAAGCCAAGTGTATTGTCCTGAAATATCACCAAGAAACATCAGGTACAAAGTAAAATCACCCATTTCTTGCCACTTGGACCACAAGCACAATCCTCAGTGCTGAATCTCTGAAGCTTCCAAATCTGAAGTGCCAAATTGCCACAGTAGACATCATACATCCTCAGTGATGTTGCCTGCTAAACTGGGGAAGTAAACAAACCACATCTGTATTGGTATCAAATAACATATACGAAGTCCTAACAGTAAAACATAGTTTGTTCAATAAAGCATTCAGTGGTAAAGAACTTTGTCACACTTTCAGAATTTTATAGTTCTCATTTCCTTCTCAATTCCTTTTTAGGTTGAAAAGGCTCAGTCTATTTAGCCATCTCACCTTTAAACAGCCATTTTACCCTTCTTTGCTCCTTTTATATTTTACCATATTCATTTTGACATGGAAAAGGAGCATAAGGTTTTGAGTAGCAGCTTTCATCCAAGAGGATCTTCTACATTTTATATGCATTCTGTGTGCCATGGAGGTCAAACATTGTATCCTGAGCTACTAATCACTGTGAAGAAAAGTATGCCCCTGAAACACAGTAGTAACTTAGAAATACAGAGCTGGATAGATGGGTAGGGATGCATCTGGTCTTTGTTCTGTAAAGACAGGGGAAATATTTATGACTCCCTTTAACTACTTTTTTGTTTCTCTCTTTCTCTGTGTAAATGCATGTGTATATTTCATATATATTGTTTCCAGTCCTGGAGAAAAGTGAATTTAAGGATGAATCCTTGTATTTCCGCTTTTATGCTGATGAGGAGATGGAAGGCACCAGTTCCAAAAGCAAACAATTACGTAATGACTTCAAGCTTGTGGAAAACATCCTGGGAAAGAACCTTCTGGTAAGAAATATGTTAAGTAAACCTTGATGTTTCTGTGAAACTGGTGGTGTTTTATATTAGAGGAGAATGAGAAGGGAAATTATGATAGAATCAAATTAAAATGGGGAATTGTACCTGTAGGTAGATTTTTCTTCACTGCATGAATAGTAATTCTTGAGCTACCTTACTGTAGAGCTCTGACTTCTGTAGCTTTGACTTTCCCTGCCTGGCAGACTACATAGTTTATTGTAGTAACAACGAAAATTTGTAGGGTGCAGGCTCTCTTCTGTAGCATGTAACCATCCTACAGCACTGCCTGGGAGCTTTGGATTTACGGCTCACACACAAACATACAAATGCATGTAAGTTCCTGCCTATTTCTGCTAGGTCTCAAGAAAAGAGGAGACTCAGAGATATGACCACTTCATCCAGTTCACAGCCCGACTCCTTTCTGTTATCCCGAATCCCTTGAGAGAGTCTGGAAGTGACCTGAGAGCTGGAGATGTTGTCCTAGCAGGCACCACATTGTTGGGATGGTAGAGGAGAAAGAAATGGGCACTACTGTCTTGGGAGAGGTCTGCCATCACATTCAAACACCACTACATGTGAAGTAGATTCAGATGCAAGTTAAAAAACTGGTAATCACACAGCTATTTCAGGGCATCATTGTCTCAGTGGTACAAATAATATAGCTATAGATACTTGGATCAGGTATCAGCTTTACTTTGTTTATGGAAACCATTTTCCAACACTACTGTTCTTTATGTTCACACTTTTGCAACATTAGTTATCTCAGATTCCCACCTCACTGAATGTTATCAAATTCCTTACTGCACTGGGATTATTTTAACCCTAACTGGGTTTGGTAGTCGGATTGGTATAAACTCTGTTCTGAGATCCCCCTTTACTGCCAGTGGCTCCAGGCCCACATTTTCCTCTCTGTGAACACTGGCAGAATTTAGGAGCAGGACAAAAACTTGGGTCAGAAACTAGAAAAGCAGAATTGTTGGAATAGATCCAGAGGTCCACTATATGGGCAGATTTTTCCTGTGGTTCACACAAACTTCACTGCCTCATGTTGTCTTGTCTCCCAGGAGACCAATGGCCAGCAGTAATATTTAACACACCATGGTCCCTCCAAATTATCCCTCTCTGCCAGAGACTGGAATGTCAGGTTAATACGATTATCCAACAACTCTCCACGAGGATAAAGGGAAGCAGTTAACAATCCGTGGGGTTTTTTAATTGTGATTTGCGAAGCACTCCAAAATCAGTTTCGTGTAAACTGGTGAAACTGCCATTTTTCTGGTATTTTTAATTTTCCACCTTATCAAGAGAAGAGCTTGAGGAAACAGATTGACTCGTGTGGCTTTTTTCTGTGAGTTCAAGGCACTTCTGTTGAAATGCCAAAATGATGATATATTAGCTGGGAAATGAGGGATTTAAAGTTTCTTTATTCTTTTCCGTTAATGTAATAATAATTTATTAGTATTCACCAAAGAGGCAGAGCAAACCTTGCACATGGACTACTTACTAGTGATTAATTGTAATCGCTAATTGGTCCTTCCATGCTTTGGTAACTGAAATATTTGCAACAGCAATGATTTTAGTATTACTATTATTGTAGTTCTGAAGTGCATCAGTCAGCCCCTGTCACAGTACAGTCCCGTCTCGAAATGTAAATGATCTGAAATCAACAGCACATGCTGAGAAAGGAAATCTCCTCCTTAGAGGACATAGATTTTTTTTGTCCAATGAGCAGTAGTCACACTGAAGTTGAATTGCCCTCATGTTCACAAATAAATCAGCCATCCCCTGAATGTCTGTGAAGACCCCACAAATAGCAGTGCAATCAGGGCATTACACTCACCCACAAAATAAATGTGCCTGACTTCTAGTTTATTGTGTGTTTAGCAATTACAAGCAGCAGGAATCCTGAGGCTTTGCAGTCTGTGGAACATCACTACTTGCCTCTTTATGCTCATGATAGGGCATTGATCCTTCCCATCCCCTGGTCCCACCATAGGAAGTTTAATGGAATTTCTTCAGTACTGGCTTTTGAAAAATGCTTTTCTACTGCCACAAAATCCTAGATGTTTAATGGATAGCTTCCCCCACCCCTTCATCTGAGTTTATTACAGGTGAGGCTGCTCTTGAAAACAGGGAAGAACAGAAACCTTGGCAAATATGGCAACAGAAATGCCAAGGGAAAAAATGCTTTCGCTCTGAAAAAATGCACTTTGAACAAAATGTAGTAATTATTTATTTGTGCGATTGTTTCTCATTGAAGGAAATAAATCTTGACAAACTGAAAAAATATACAGCATTCTTTACATAGCTGAAGAGAATTTGGATTTTGGATTGACTCCAAGCATTGGGACTTGGTTACTGCAGTGTTCTGTTAACTTGTGCTCCGCACCTCTCCTTGTCAGTCCAAACCAACCACAGCACGAAGTAAAGCTGGTAGCTTGGAGCTCAGTGTCACACATGGAGAGCTGCCCATGGAGATGGGCCTCTCTCACAGGTGCCCAAGAGGTTTAATGCACACACAGTGCTGGAGTCCCCAGCAAACTCCAGTATATCACTTACTGAATCTCAAAGGAAAAGCATTTCCAGCCATTTCTAGAGATTATAATTTTTAGAAAGTAGGTAGCATTATCATTTAAATTCATGTCCTTTCCAGTTTAAACCAGCTAATTCAATAAACATGGCATTCATCTTAAAATTCCTGCGAAAATGTAGAATTCATTTATCCTAATCATAAATATAGTAATTTGTATTACTCAAATAAAGCCATACTTAATAAAAATCTCTTCTGTCCTTAATCATTCCAGGACAATTATTTATGTGTTGTGCCAATATAAAATTACCCAAGTGGAAAATCTCAGCAAAGAGAGAGCAAAACTGAGCTTTCCCTTTGTTCTTCATTGTACTAGCATCCCACAGCCTCTTGTAGCTTGGGAATTCAAATCATTGATTTTTAAAACACCCCTGGGAAGTGAACCACTAAGAGCCCATCCTCTAGCGATTCCTGGTCTCCCAGGCAGACAGGCTGGCCAGGCAGTAAAGAGAAGCATCCATCATCCGGGTGTATGGGGCCAGATAAGGGTTTTGAGTGGATTCAGGCACTAAAAATTACAGTGAACTCTGAAGTGAAAAACATTCTTTAGTCTGTAACTCCTCCACTGTCCAGAATGAACAGTTCAGTTTCAGTGCCCAATTTCAAAGTTTACAAATCAGAAGAAACTTGGGAGTCATTTTGTATATATTAAGCCTGTTTTGCAGATGTGCCAAGCATACATTTAAAGCTAAGAGCAATAGGAGTGGCTCTGGATTCTGCAGCTTCTAGCTGGGAAGAAATACTGTCTTTTCAGATTTGTTTTAGTGCCCCAGAGCTGTGGAGTTTTTGAAAGACTGGGGAGACTGGGACAACCTGGGCAGGAAAATAGCTCTCTCTTCAAATGAATGCTGTTGAGGGCCACAGAAACCTCATCAGTTTAGTGAAGCATCCAGACTTGATGTTATCTGTTACCTTAGAAGTCACTGCGCCTTAACTTATACAATACTTATTATTATTATTATATTATCATTAGAATACTTAACCAGCTCAGACTCTTCAGGTGTGTCCAACAGAGAAGAGTTTGCACCCCTAGTTTAGGAAATGGTGGTTGATTTGCCCATGCTGCCTCTTGCTGCCGCTGCTGTCCCCAAGAGTGTAGGCTGAGATTTCCTGCCTCTGTATGATACAGGTATAGCTCTCTGCATAGCTTGTTGTCATGTCCTCCCTCCTTATCCCCAGCTCTCTTTGAGTATGTCCTGACTACGTGTGCCCTCTGGATTTGATTAACCATGCTTATTTTTCTTATGGTCTCATTTTTTTAACATGATTGTATTTCAAGATGAAACAGCTGCTGCCTTACATTGAAAAAACTGATTGGATTTCAGGGGCACAGAAATAATTCTTGTAGATGGCAAGTTAGTTAATTGCTTTGGATTCCTTAGGGATGAATGGAGTTCAGCTGTGGAACTGCAAGGTATGACTACTTCATAATAAACAATGAATCACAGCCCCTTCCAGGTATTGCATATTGAATATTAGCCATAGTTTACCTTTACATAAGCGAGTGTCCCCAGCACACAAGTGCTGCTGGTATGAAAAACATGAGATTTCTTTCTTCACTACATGGTGATAAAGTTCCTGATGTTGATGCATTTGGGATTTCTTTAAAGTATTTTGGTTCTTTGCTTTCAAATAACACATTTTTGCAGTACTAAGGAACAGAGAAAGGTAGGTTATTGAAAATGATAGCATATTAAAGATCTTCATGCATAGCAGTGGTATCTGCACCCAAGAGACCATGTCACTTACGTACCTGCTGGCTTCTGAAGTTTGGCAAATCAAAGCCTCTGATTTTTTCAGTATCTTTTTCACATATGCTTTCAAAATCCAGCAAAAGAAACCGAACAGTCCCTTCAAATGTAAAATGAGAACTGGGGGGCAGAGCTAGCCTAGAAATTGTCTACGTAATCCCTAGTGTGAAGTGATACAAGTACATTTGGGCTGAAGCTCAATAATCTAGCCAGTGATAACCAGATTTTCTAAGCTGTCCTTTTATTAAACATGCATAAATAGCATTGTTTCTGAAAATATTTAGGTAGAACTATGTAAGAATGACAAACTTCTCTTTCAGTCTTTTTACTTTCCTGTCCATTGCTTAATCTCAGCATCATCTGATGAGGATTTCTTTTCCCTGCACATATCCTGTCATGTATTGTTTTAACACAGCTGTATGGCTCCTGCTGGAAAAGATGGTTCTATTTCTGTTTTTTTCTAAGGTGAACTCTGGCAAAAGGACAAAGCTCATGAGCTGCTGGCATTGACTTGCATAGAAAAGGGATAGTATTTTATATTAGTGTAGGAATCATCAGAATCAAGGGAATAATTTGCAGTAATTTTTTCCCCAGTGGCATGCTAGACCATAGATAGCTTTATTTTGCCTTTTAACTCACTTCTAATTTATCAGATGGTTCTTATATGGTTTCACTTGGCCATTTACCCAGGGCCAGGCTTGCTTTGCTTTGCCTTCGTTGTTTGCAATGAGAAGTGAGTCATTCAGCCTTTTCCCTTGTTAGCAAACCACGAAGAAAAGGATGAGGGAAACCTGCATTTGCCATGATTGATAGGGTTTTAAAAACTATTTATAAGGCAGGTCTGTGTGACCTCAGTGCACTCAAGAGGAAGCAGATTCTCAGCAGCAAGAGCTACCAGGTCTCCTTGTCAACCGTAAAAGGTGCAAACTGAGCACAGGCTGTGAGTCTTGTTTTTTCCCTAACACAAATCTCATGTGTCTGCTCTTCTGGGGAGGCACCTACAGATGTCAGAAGTTGTTCTCTCACTGGTCAGCCAGAATTTTAGCCTGACTACAATGATGTACATTTATGCAGTATTTAGTATTATCTATACTAGGCCTGAGATCCCCAATTTCTCTGAAGCTGATAGCTGAGAAGGAATCACAGATCCTTCCTGATTGGGTATGTGGGATGTATTTTAAAAACTAAATAAATGATTACAGCCTCATCTGTAACTACATTCACCAATGATAATACTGTATATTGATGAGTTCTGTAATCTAATAGTAAAAGATCTAATGACAAATGAAGGGATAGAAGTTAAAACCAGATTCAGTTTCTAAGAGAAGAGTTAATTAACCATTGAAACAAACTCTCAAGGGCAGGAATAGATTCTTCACTTCTCAAAGACTGCAGATCGTAATTGGGTAACTCTGGAAATTCTGCTTTAGTACAGAAAGGGCTCAATGCAGAAATAACTCAATTAGATTTTATGGTTCATATTATGTAGGAGATAGACCAAAAGACCTAGTAGTCCCTTTCAGCCTTTAGATGTACAAGCCTGCCAATCATGGCTTGCAATGAAAAGCCCAGTTTCTCACCTCCATCCTCATCTGTTCAGCTAACTCAGTAGTTAGGAAGCATTACCTTGTGCTTTTTCTTAAGATTTTACCAGAAGAGGATGACTATGGATTTGACATAGAAGAAAAGAACAAAGCAATTGTGGTGAAGTCAGTTCGACGTGGGTCTTCTGCAGAGGTAAGACCTGACATTCATTAATATTTTGGGTTTGGTACCTAAGAATATTTCAGTGCTTCAAAAACGTACAAAACCATCCTTTGAAAGTCTGATTCGTTTTAATAATAGCTAATAGAAAATTGGGTGTCTTCTACAATTTCTGTGGTAGTAAACTGCCAAGTGATTTGGCATATCTGGGTGACTTGCTGAGTGTTTTTCATAAGTGATAGGACGACAGCAGTATGGGTGTGATGATCACATACCTTAGGTTCATTAGGAACTTAAATTTGAGGAGGGAGGGAGAGTAACAGTCTTCAATCTTAGACACATACTGGCTAATCTTTCTCAGGCTGGTTAGTTACGTCCCAGCAGAGTAGCAGATTTTTATTTGAAAGCTGCTAGTTTGTGGGGTTTAATATGGGACTTTGTACCTCATACATGCATGGATTTGCTATGACTGTGTCTGCAGACAGGTATCCTGCATGCACCAGCACTAAGTTACCAATATAAAGACGTTACCCCCAAGTAGAATGGTTGCAGGTATGCAAAGAGTTTAACTAATTACACATACGTTATAAGTGCAGGAGCTACGTTGGGAATATCAGACCTAGAACATAATGACTTCAGAAATATACATAGTAATTATTACTTTATAATAAACTCATCAGTGTAAGTAAATGCAATTAGCAGAAACATTTCCATTGAATTATAAACCAAAGTTTCTCAAATTCTATCTTAAAATATTTATTGCTAGAGTAAGCACTTTAAGCAGTTTTCTGTCACTGCTCTAGAGTAGGTTACATATGTGACTAGATAGAGATTGGGTTTGCATGGATGAAAAAGATGTCCTTGGCTCCCTGTGCCTAAGCTGTAAGTTCCGGGAAGTCACACTTCCGTACCTCACAGGTCACCACAGCCAGTCTGCCTGCTACAGTCCCCTATTCTTTAGCCTGTCCATGCCCCCACCCCTTTTAATAGTCTCCTATTAAAAAAACTATAGCGGAGAAGTACAAAGATGCACCCATTGCAAAATCAGATGTATCTGTGGAGTGGCATATTTATTCAGGTACTGGTGAAATCTCCTTGTTTCCTGTAAATGCAGAAAAAATGCAGTTAGGGTGACTGACAAATGATTTGATGAAGCAACATTGTACAGTATTCCATATGACAGTAATGCTAGGAACAGCCGTAAGTAGAGAACTGTTGAACCTTGGAGCCTGAATGTTCAGAGATGCTGCCCGTGATCCCAGGTTTTCCGTGATTTTGTTCCATTGCAGATGGCTGGCCTGCAGACAGGAAGAAAAATTTATTCTGTCAACGAGGACTTGATATTCCTACGCCCATTTTCAGAAGTAGAAACCATCCTGAACCAGTCCTTCAGCTCCCGAAGGCCACTTAGGCTTCTGGTAGCCACCAAATCAAAAGAGTAAGTGCCAGGATGGACAGAAAGAGAAGATGATCTAGAAACATCAGTTACTAAATAGTTCTTCTACAGCTGATAGGGAAAACTGTGTAAACATTTTCCTATGCAGAAGCTGTTCAAGAGGAAAACAAATTACATGAATGAAAGACTGTTTTTAATGATGAGCTTTGTGCTTCTACAAGAGGTTGGGATGTGTTTTCTGTTGTATTTGCTGTTAACTTCTGGCTTCCTTGTGCTCAGACAGAACTGAAGGACAAGGATTATCATTGTGTCTCAGGTGTGAAGCTTCTCAGACGAAAAGCAATTTCTACCCCATTAAAGCTTGGCTTATTTTTGGATGACTCTAATGATATCAACCGTTACAGTTTTTCAGTCCATTATCTTATAATAAGGCTTCTACATGTTAATCACTTGAGCATTATCAGATTCTGTAATCCCAGAATTTGCCGTAGAATCGAATGTCTCAATGAGCACTTGATGCTGAATTCTAATCTAGAAGGTCTTGTCCAGTCTATTTTTATTTTTTTTAATGGAAAAGGTGCTCAGCTGGTGTAAGTCAGCACAGCTGCCCTGAAATTTCTGCCTAGAAATGGAAGTGAATATAAATAGCACAGAAAGTCTCTGTCCTGTGTTACTCACAGAATTCATACATTTGGAAGTGCCAAATTTTAATTAACAAAGAGAATCTCCCATCTGCCTTGGGGAACAATGATGGAGTTGGATGATTTCTTCAGGTCTATTTACTTGTTACTTATTTGTAAACTATGTGGATGCTTTATTTAACCATAAACACGGTTGTGAACGCTGGGGAAAGATGCTGTTAGAGCTGCCCAGAGCTCTGGCAGCCTAACTGAAAATGCTGCATTCTCCTTGGTTTACCTGCAGGATTATTAAAATCCCAGATTGTCCTGAAGCACTTTGCTTTCAGATACGGGGAGCAGCACCACCATATGTTCATGCAGTAGGAAGAGGTAAGTGGAAAGGCCATTGTCATACAGTTAAGCTTGGAGTATAGCCAAATCTATATACATGTCTGTATTAAAGTGCGTGTGTGTGTGTATGTATGTATCTCAATCAAGAAAGATCCAGGTTTCATTGTCAAACTTGTTCTAAAGTTCTGATAATTTAATGCCTGTAAAGACAAGGGGAACCCCTGTCACAGAGAAGGATCGCACTCATATAAAACCACAGAACAAGTTCCTGCCTCAAAGTTCTTATAATCTAAATACAGTGTAAGAGAATTGTATCATTATTATGAGCTGAGTGCTGGGTCACTAATCATCCCATCAACACAAAACTAGGCATAACTTAATTCTACAGTAGAAGAAACTTGGTGATTCTGCAATCCACAGTAGTGTGGAAAGACTCTTGGGAAAGTGTTATCACTTGAGCTCTTGCAAGCTGGAAACATGCTTGCTAATGAGTGAACATAACCTTGTTCTTCTAAGACTACTAAGGTACAGCTTTACAGCCCCAGGGAATGACAATGTAAAACTGAGGTGGCTAAGAAAAAGTTGAGGTGTAATTCTGCTTCCTCAGTGGTTTTGCCTGTGGCTGGGGAGAGTTTGGATCACTGTAGCTCTGAATATGCTGTGGGAGCAGCAGGTTGATGTCCACTAAGACATCAAAATATAATATAATAAAAGACTTCAAGAATATAACCTTTACATTGCCTTATACTGCTGTAAGTTACCAGTGTAAGGTAGAGGGGAACTGCTTTCCTCAGTCTTTTGAAAAGGACAGACCAGTTTGACTGAGATATTTAGTACTTCCGTAATTGAAATGTGAACTGAGCTACAAATAAAGCACAGCTCTTACCTTTATTTTCAGCAGATGTACAATATATGACCTTTCAGACACTTCCTTCCTTCAGCACAAATACATACATCTAGATACATGCAGTTAGTAAACAGGCAGCAGGCAACCCAGCTGCAACAAATGATGTTCCCAGGGCAACATATTTATTACACTTTTTCATACCAGCACTTCTAACTACTTTTTACAAGCTGAAGGGTGCAAACTGGGAGCACCAGCTGGAAGGATTCTCCTTTTTCAGGATTTTGCTAGCAAAAGAAAAATTGCATTTGGAATAAACCTGTAGGAATTTTAAATGATGGTGCATTAATAAAGTTAATCACCTTAACTGTAGATTTCTAGGAAATGGATTTAGGCCTGAGTTTTGTACACATGAATCTGAAATAAATCCTTTGAAGCTGGTTATTGCACTCTGGGCTTACTCTAGTTTTATGTATATCATAGGGTTTTTTTCTTAGACCATGGCAAATTTTATAATGTGCAAGTGTTCTGTGTCTTTCAAGTGCAAAAGCTAAAACAAATACAACTGTCTGCGTTTAAGCAAGGCCTCAGTTAATCATAGGACTAGAAGAGCCCTATAAGAATCCCAACTTATTTTCCACAGGAATTTCAATTTCTATCATGAAAGCATTTAGATCTAGGAGGTCTCTATTTTGCCCAGCACTACTGAAATTCCAAATCACGGATGTGTGGTATTTTACATACATCCAAGCTCTCAGAGTAAGGACTGAGCAGCAAAAGCATGGCAGCATCCAACTAGCTCTTCTTACTCTCTTAACCAAAACCCTTTTGCAGACTTTCCTGTTTTCCCTTCTACAGTCAAATGGTTTTACTGTCTGACTCCTGTCCTGTTGATTTTTCAGGCTCTGAGGCTGCAGCTGTAGGCCTACATCCAGGGCAGTGTATTTTGAAAATTAATGGGAATAATGCAGCACATGGAAATTATATGGAAGTTCTGGAGCACTTCACAGCCTACAGGACCAGACAACAGGAAGCACTGGTATGAGTAAAAAACCTCGAAGGAAGTACATGAATTCTTGCCCTTCTTCTGTCCTCCCATTCTTCTGTGCTTTTATGCTCACTAAATATGCAGAAAAACAATGTATATGTGTCTCTCTTGACTTACTTACTTTACCAAGGTCCTGGTAGAACTGAAGGAGCTGATTACAGTAGCCTGTAGATGCAAAACATCTACAAATAGTCTGTGTGCCAATTTGTACACTGCATACAGTGCTAGATATTATTAACTATTGCTAAACTAGAAGTTCATCCAGATATTGGTCTAGATTTTATATTCTGTCAAGTTCAGAGGAAAGCTGGGGAAATGTTTGATATTTCAGCCAATTTAGAAGATATAAAATTGATATCTTTTGTAGACCAAACATATAGAGATTGGGGATTTTTACCGAAGTCATAGCTGAAGCCTGTGTCTCTTGAAAGGGTTTATACCAGTGGGTGTACAGAACACATGAAGATGCTGAAGAAGACAGAGTTCAGCAAGTAGCGTCAACTGCATATCTGAATGGCAGTCATCCTGGCTCCAGCAAAGAAGATTCATCACTGGAAGGAGGTGCAGAATTGGATCCCCTTCAAAACAGCCAACAGGAATCAGGTAAAGATTCTCCTGGGGGAAGGAA
This sequence comes from Loriculus beryllinus, assembly GCA_039877255.1. Taxonomy (NCBI): domain Eukaryota; kingdom Metazoa; phylum Chordata; class Aves; order Psittaciformes; family Psittacidae; genus Loriculus; species Loriculus beryllinus. The sequence goes on along the minus strand of JBCJKH010013294.1, from coordinate 45,628 downwards.
ACCTAGGGATGATTCAGAAGCTTCAGGAAGGAAAACCACAGTAGAAATACAAAGTGTGATTGTTATTGTAGGATATCTTTTGTCTTAGTAAAGCTTTGTAATAGAATGAGTTCTGCCAGAGGAAGTACTCTTGGGCTGCAGTTTATTCAGGAGAAGAAAAAACTGAGATACATAGAAATAATACCCCTGTGTCCTCACGAGAGAGAGTTTCTGGTATGAAAAGGCTCAGCATTTTTAGAATCATTTGGTAGCCCCTGTAAACCAGGAATATAATTCATGTTTTCTGTGATTTAAGATGAAAGACTGTATGTTACTTTGATCTGGAGCAAGTTTTCAGAGCATGTTACCACTGTATTGGCAAAAGGTGCGAGTGTATTTCCTCACACTTAGAAAAGTGTAACTCCTAAAAAACATTGCTTTACCTTCATGTTGAGAGCTGATTTGGTAAAGTAGATGTTAGGGGAGAATACTGAAGACAGATTTCATCCAAGGAACCAAGCCTGGATTCTCTGAATGCCATTGGCAACTCCTCCAGGAACAGATGCACATCTGTGAGGATCCTGTCTAAGGTCAAGTGAGCCGGGTAATCCAGTGGTCAAACAGTGCAGCTCTGCAGTGGAACTGCTGGGTCAATGCCCTGTAGAGGCATGTGAGCAAATCTCAATCTACTATAACTTGCATCTGTTCTCTGGTGACAACAGCTTTGCTGTGTGTAAAAAATGTTATCTCCTCACCCCACCCCTGCCCTGCCATCCCACATTGTCTGTGCTGCTATAAAACTATCTAGAGCATTTCCCCATATTGGACAGAAAAGTGGCAGTTTTCCAGAGGGTCATTACAAACAAGACCCTGATGTTCACATACTTCACTGTCCTCTGAAAGCTTCTGCTGGGCTCTGTGTCTCTGAATGCTGAACAGAACTATAAGTAGTGTCCTGTGTGTGGATGTGTGCACGCACACATGGAAGAAGATCAGAATGTGTGGATTGGAGCATGTGGATTCTCTGTCACTGTTTCCAGTAGTGGCCAACAGCAAATGCAGGATATTCTCCCAGCTTCTAGCAGCATTATTTAGTTCAGAGACTCCTGGATACAAAGGTGGTGTGTGTGTGTCTTTGCATTTAATGATACCTCTCAACAGGTTTCCCTTCCCTATGCATGCCCGTGCTCAGATGTGCTTTCAGATGTCTCATGACTTATTTTGGTTCCAGCCCAGTCACCACAGACCATCAGTTCTCCACTGGTGATTGGTGAAGAAACACCTCTCATCAACCTGACTGTGGATAACACCCACCTGGAGCATGGGGTGGTGTATGAATATGTCAGCAGTGCAGGAATCAAATCCTTTGTCCTGGAGAAAATTGTGGAACCAAAAGGTTGCTTCAATCTCACTGCAAAGGTACTGGGAAAGAAACATACATGGCCAGCTTCATCCCTAAACAGAACAGGGAAGCCGATAATGTAGGCATGTCTCTGGTTTTGGCTTAGCTTTTCAGATGAGGTAGCACATGGTCTTTTCAACTCTGTGCTTGGAGTTTTCACCATTAGAATGCACCAAGTTATAATAGCTTGTTTGTACGAGCAAGTCAGCAACTGCTTCCATTCAGCTATTGAGAGACAGGAGCCGTCAGCTGATACTCAAGATTAGTATTTTCAGGCAAGAATTTGCTTTACCTGGGAAGAAAATCAAGAAGCTTTTTCCCCATCTGATAGGCTGGATGGGTCGCTGAAGGAATCGAGTAGAACTGCTGCCATTGGAGCAGCAGTGCACTTAGTATTTTGGTCATCTGTGACAGTAATGAGCTAATAGTAACTGGTTTTGTCACATCCCAGTAACATTACTGTTCTGTCCCATGACAGTACCAGGGTAAGTAACCTTGACAGTGGATATTTTGATCCACTTGAATTAGTCTCAAAACTTTTGAGGAGTGTTTTATGACTCTAGGATTAGCCATGGCAGTGGTTCTCAGGCGCTCATAAAGGCAGCTTGTTCTGAAGGCAGCTTTATTCAGCCATGACAGCATGGGGGCTTTGCCACTTACTCAGCTGTATTTTCCCTCGCTGTCAAGTCTCGTATCACTGACATCCTGTCTTTTTGTTCAGATTTTAGAGGCCTTTGCTGCAGAGGACAATCACTTTGTAAAGAACTGCAAAAGACTCATATCCCTGAGCAGCGCTGTGGCCACCATGCCCCAGTATGAATTCCGGCAAATCTGTGACACTAAGCTGGAAAGCATTAGCAGGAGGCTCACCAACTACCAAGAGGTACGACACTACTGATTATTAGTGAAGCCTCAAGATAGTACTTACTCCGCTGTGATAACTTGGTCTTAGTGTTCTTTATTAATGAATCCCAGCTGCTAGAGTTAGGTGTCCTAGAGGCATGAAAAGAGCTCTGAAAGTTGTTGAAATTGCAAGTTTTGAGGAAAAAACCCTTATCTGTAAATCACTGCTTCCAGCTTGTCAGTGTGGGTTATATTTGCAGGTTCATTTCCAACATATCAGTGAATAAATATGACAACAGAATGATCCGTATCTGATTTGACATGAATGTAACTACAGCATATCACAGTGTAAACAAGCTATGTGTGCCTTTTCTGTGCAGTTACCTCACATATTTGCAAACAGAGCTTTAAAAGGCGTAGCAAATTGCTTTCATTTTATGAGCTCTTTTAAAAAATGCAGTTTTCCAACTGCAGCAGAAATTATGTGATTCTGGAACAAGAGGCAGAAAAAGGATTGTCTGTATTGCATCAGAAGATTTTGCAAGTGAACTAGCACATGCTTGCTTTATTTCTCCCAGTTTGCAGATGACTTGAAAACAAAAGTGAGCCCAGCCTTCAAACAAGCCATCATGGAACCACACTCTCTCAACAGCATGGATTTCTGCCCCACCAACTGCCATATTAACCTCATGGAGGTGTCATACCCCAAAAACACTACCTCAGCAGGGAGGTCGTTCAGCATTCGCATTGGACGGAAACCCTCTATTATTGGTCTTGATCCAGAACAAGGTGATAATTAACTTTCAAATCAAGCTGATTTTATCTGCATAAAGAGTTGTTCTTTCCACTGCTCAGCAAGGTCAAAATAAGTTCCAAGGAAACACAGTCTTACCCTCCTGTTGTAAAACAGCAATGCCTTTAAGCATAGAGAGGCTTCAGGTGAAATGCTTTTAATAACAGTGTGGTCACCTCATGATAATGAAGTGTCCAGAGTATTGTTTGCACTTGGCAGAGGTGACTTACTGACTAAAAGAAAAGTGAATGGGGGCTGATTATTGTGCTGGTGCTGGGAAAATAGGCTGAATTTGGAGGGGAAGATGGGAGTCAATCAGATTATAGTGCTGGGGTTTTTTTGTCATTACTAAATAAACTCAGTTCACTGGAGCTAGTAACTTTACTCTGTCAGGAGGATTTATTTTCTGATAAAAGCTGCTACACAGCATTTGTCCTACAACCTGATTATTTCAACATTTCTTCATCATGATCTCATCTAATATGCTTCTGGTTCATTGTCTTATGAAGGTCAGAGTGCAGGAATGTTTGGAAGAGACACAGGGAAGCGTAGACTAACCAATCTTCTGAAGAATGGCACTGACCATTCAAAATGGAGTTGATAAAGAAGCCCTGCTTGCTTGAAGTTATTAAAATTCCATAGTATTTTTAATGCAAGCCAAGGTGGTGGTTAGCAACGTACCATGCCAAAGCTATCAGCATTTTTAAATGAAAAGTAACTTTATTTGTATTCTGTAAGGACCTAATACTATTTCTTTGTGTGTGTGTGTAAAGCTGGAATAATAATACAGACCAACTCCTGAGAACCTGAATTCATTAACATTTCAACAAATGCTTTTAGATACTATCTGTGTTGCCTATACATCTGTGGACAGTTGCTGTCATTACTTACATAATTTAACCTGTTTCTGGACTGCAGTAAATGCAAAAAATCTAGTTGGCATGCCAGGAAAAAAAACCTTTTCTTTTTTTAAGGAATGTTTTTGTCATAAAATGTAATTATGTAAAATAACTCTGTGAAATACTGGTTTTTTTCCTGTTAAAATTCCACTTATTTTAAACTAAATTTAACTAAGCTTAAATCATTATTGGGATGGAGCGAGGAAAGCAATGAGAGCCACACTAACTGGACCCTTCAATGTTCAGTAGGTACCTTAAATCCAGTCTCATATACTCAGCATTGCATCACCACCATGGCTGCACCGTCCTGGAGATGTCTGACCCTAGAAGATGGAGATCTTGACAGCAGCTTTGGCCAGCAGAATGGAGGAGCAATTCAGGAAGAAAGGGGACTCAGTTTTCTGCTGAAACAGGAAGATCGGGAGATACAGGACTCCTACTTGCACCTTTTTAACAAACTTGACATTGCAGTGAAGGAAATGAAGCAATATGTCATTCAGATAAATAAGTGAGTAAAGCATCTGCATGCACTGCAGGGAGCAGTGCTGACAGAATGGAGGCACTATCCTCAGCCAGCCTGCTGTGCGTGTTGGCCCTGAGTGTCAGACCCTTAACTCACCCCTTCACACAGACACTTGTGTTAGAGCTCCTTGCTGGCTGTGTGAAGCCTACTTATGTCCAGTCCACCACTGTATATATTACTGTCTTTTGCTCCTCAAAGTCTACCTGAATCCAACAGCCACTCATTTGCTTACTATATATTCTAATATAAGAATCTATTTGGTGCAAAGAGCAGGTTTGGAATTCCATACAGACATGGTCCCTACCCTTGAGATTTTGCCTGTTGTAAGGCAGGCTAAACAGAACTTGTGAATTTGGGCCAGTTTCTCTGTGGCACCTGTTTTCCTTTCCTGTTTGTCTTTTTCTCATTGTGGATCTCCCAGTAATTCTAATGAAGGATTTTAGTGTATCTGTGTATTGTGCAGCTTTGCTGGCAGAAGCTGCAGGGGTGATCTGTGCAGGAGGCCATGATGTGCCCTAAGCTATTCACAGTCACTCCCAGGAATCTCAGTAACAAAAAGAACAGCCCATCATGCACCACAACTTCAACTGACAGGAATGCTTTGGCTCAATCATACTTAAAGAAGGGTGGTAGCTGCTGGGTAGAGCCAGTGAGCCGAGGCACTGCCGCAGAGGAGAAACAAGTGCCTTGGATGGAGAAAGTGAGGACTCTGGCAAACTAAACCTAAAGCCCTTTCAGGCCATGCTGGTTACAGTGATTAAACTATACCCTGTGGAGGTAGGGTACCTATGGAAACAGGACCTTTTGTGAACCAAGCTTCATAGATTTCAATGAACCCCCTTTAGAACTTTCAATTTCATGTACCTGTGGTCTATGCAGAATGCTGGCAAGGTTGCTTTTGATTTCACAGAGCTGAATTCCAGCCTTGTTCATTATACCCACCAGTCCCTGAGAGCTCTATGTTCTTCTTCTGCAGACTTTTGTCCACCATAACAGAACCTACAGAAGGTGGTACCTGTGAGCCCCCATCTACTGAGGAGACACCTCCACCTTCCCTGGGAACAGAAGAGAGTGATCCCGACAAAGCCGAGCATGGTGGAATCAAGAAGGTCTGTTTCAAGGTTTCTGAGGAGGACCAGGAAGACTCTGGCCAGGACACAATGAGTTACAGAGACTCCTACAGGTTAGTCTAAAGATTGTGCTGCTTTTCCCTTACTAATCCAATGTTCTGAAGTTCTAATACATGCATGGATTCAACAAACAGGGTATTTCCTAGTCAGTCAGTTATTCTGTATTCACTTTCTAAAGTATTCAGTAGCTATAGTTATTTCATTACATTTACTGCCATGGAGACACAACCACAAACCTTCCCTCACAACAATGCCAGAAGGTTAATGCTTCTAGAAAATGAAATAAGAATTATATCAGAATAAAATGAAATAAGTAGGTCTGGTGTGACCTTCCATTTCTGTGTCGTGTAGCTGGAAAGCACAGCAGCTCAGCAGAGTTTGTAGACTGTCCGGTCCTGTAACAGCCACTGTTGTAAGGAGATGTTTCCATTCAGTTCTGCAAACAATTTTCCCAAAAGTCTCAAGCCTCCGAGATCCAGAAGTGGGCACTGAGGTTTTTGTTTTTAATGGGCCTTTGAAACCACAAATGCAAATGTTTATTCAGGTGCCTCAAAGTTTAATCTTTGGGATGTGATTGACTGCTGCTACTCCAAAGGAAATCTCAGACACTCCAAATGTGTCTTTCCTTGGAGGAAACATTTGGAAACTCAGCTTCAGAAGAAACGGAATAACGAGTTGCAGTCATGTCTGACCATTGCAGTTTTACATCCTTAATAGGCCATTCTTACATTTATAGTAATGCTGTAGGACTTTGCCTACACAAAGGAGTAAAGACACTTCACAGTGAGCTGGGAGCAGTACCGTGACCTGCTATGGGCTTGGTTCTTTCCTTGCTGTTGGTTTTGTGCTGGTACAGATAGTAAAATGTTACGTTCATGCAGGACTGCAGAAATGATGGGATCAGAGCAGTTTACATCGCAGGGTTCTCTGGAGCCCATGTGGTCCAATGTCACTCAGAGCAGATCCAACAAGACTGGGTTGCTCAGGGTGTTGTCCAGTTAAATACTGAACATCTCAAAAGGCAGCAAATACTAAGTCAGTAAAGAAACAGAAGCAGCACTTAGAATGTTGGGATCTGTGGCTTCTGTTTCCTGTGCCAGATTAAATCCGCGCAGGTGCTTTTAAGGGTTTTATTGAAATGTGCTGCATTTCTTTTGTTGTTAGAATCCCATTTCTGAACAGTTCACTTGAAATGGCTAATTGAGGCTAATCTGTTCTGGGTAATAAAGTGACACCACAAACAGTCTCTGTGGGGCTGTCACTTGCTCAAAAATTCTACACATAAATGTAAGATGAGAAAGATTATTCTGTCTTATCTTTATTAGACAGAGGCAGAGAATTAAGCATATATTACAGATAATGGTTACACAAGAGGCAGTAAAATATGTTTTGATGGGTTTTGATCTAAAAAACTACTGAGGAGCTACAGAACTAAGCAAATTACAGATAAGAAAAACACCTTGTTTACATTAGCTGTGCTGCTTTCTATGGGATGATTTGGAGGTGTAAATCAAATGTCACAAGGGTTCATAATGCAGAGTAGTTACCCTAAGTATTAATCTTCTTCAGAAAATATACTTTTCTTTGATATTTGGTTTAACAAAGAACAGGCAAGAACCTTGATTGGGGTTCTTTGAATTGCTCTTGTATTTTTTTCTCATTTACGTCTAAAATAAAAACAGAGGAAAAAACAATCTGGAGAATTTTCTAGGCTTTGTTTCGGGCTTGTATCATTAAAACCACTCTCACTTAATTGGAGGGGGACTGAGACCCACAGCTTTTTTGAGTACCTTTATTAAGTTCTAATTGGTGTGAAGTGAACTTAAAACAGGGGAGATTCGTGCTAGAATTTTCTAGGTGTGCATGAGCCAGCACTGGTGTGAAGCCAAATGTAGTGACCACCCTGCTTCCTGAGGTGGCTTTAGGATCTGCAGTGCCTGGTTCTTTGACAGTATCGATTCCTTGAATTTCCTCTCTCCTCTCCAGAAGCTGTGCTACTGCAGCTTCCATACAGGCTGGAGCTGGGTGATGCAATATCCTGAGGACTGGTAACGAATGTGGGGTTCAGTGGAGGTTCAATCTCATAGATTTTAATTATTTCTCCCCTACTCCACACTCGTGTGTGTTCAGCATGTTCAGTGACGTGACCCAGATGAGGGCCATGGTGTGAAGCCCATTTTCATTATTTACAGGGTCCGGGTGACTACAAATGGAACAAGACATCCTCTTACAGTGCTAGCCACAGAGGCTTTGCATAGTGGTTGTTCTGTATGTAATGGACTTTCCTATATAGGTACCTGAATTAGTCTGGGGGATTGCAGTGTTAATAAAACCAGAATAATGGTACAGCAGGGACAGCTTTTTTTCTATCACTTTTTTTTGCCTTTCTTTCTAGTGAATGTAACAGTAACCGGGACTCAGTGTTGTCGTACACCAGTGTGCGGAGCAACAGCTCTTACCTGGGCAGTGATGAGATGGGATCAGGTGAGTGCACTGTGTAGGTTATGTGCATCTCTCTCACACCAGACCCCTGGCAGAGCTGATAGGTCTTTGCTGATTATAAGCACTTGCATGTTTTAACTGCAAATGTGCTTTCTTCAAAACTAATCAAAAGAACATAAGAGATTTGTTCTTTTTCTAATGAACTACAGTAAATTTGGAGTACAGAAGAGGTACTAGGCAGGGATAAGCTTTCTTAGTTTTTGGGCATTTGCATTATATGAAAATCATTAATATTTTATTATCTATGAATTACAGATAAAGCAGCATCATTTTTCACCCTTCACAGTGTGAAGGTGTGCTTGTGTGATATGTGGCTTCATCTCAGATTATGTTTGTAAAGTTAAAAGCTTTTCATCTTTCCTTTATTAGGAGATGAGCTTCCCAATGATATGAGGATTCCTTTAGACAAGCAAGATAAACTTCATGGCTGTCTGGAACATCTGTTTAACCAGGTATGTAAACCATTACTCTTACTCAGAATTACTTTATCAGTATCAATACAAGAAATTGGAAGTATCACATTGTTTAATTAAATCAGAATTTGAGGGAAGGCAAGTTATCAAGATTTTGGGGTAGGGTGTAAGCAAGTATGCTGTAGGGCAGTTGGAAGAATTGGTCTTGTCAATATTTAAGTTCTCTTGTGTGATTTAAGCAAGGTTGCGCTGCCTTACCTCAGGCATTAGACTAAGGGGAAAAAAAGAGAAGATCACATTTACTGATCTCAGGAGAGTCCTCACATGTTTACACATCTATATAGATGTATAGCACCAGATAACACTGACTGGAAATATTCCAATTATAGGTTGACGCAATCAATGCACTTCTAAAAGGACCAGTAATAACTAAGGCCTTTGAAGAAACCAAGCACTTTCCAATGGACCACAGTTTGCAAGGTAGAGAAAAAGGCTGATTGTATTCAACAATGTTATTTGCTAGGACTTAAGAACGTAGCATGAGTGCACATATGTTGTGTGGCCACACAGAGTTACATCAACAGCAGGTATGAGTCTGACCGCTGAAATGTTGCATCCTTAAAAGGTCATTTTCATATGATTTCCTTCTGAAACACACCACACACTTTTCTATTAGATGGGCTGAATCCTCACAGCTCTTTCACAAGTCTCCGAATCTATCCTTTGATGTAAACAGGTCACAGACCTGTATCAGCAGATACCATCTCAAAAGGTACAGGGTGAGATAGGTCAGGTACAAGGTAAATGAGCACTCTGGTAAGGTGATCAGGGGCTAAGGGCTGTAGATCTGAGGCACCAGAAGGTTCTGTCTAAGTTTGCTTAATGACTTACTCTGCTTCAGCTGGATAACTGCCAGAGTAAACTCATCCTCACATGACACTTATTTTGAAAACAGATTCCCATAGAGAGCTAACAAATGATACCATGTTTCCTTTTGCCTCAAGGAGCACCATGAGACTTCAGTCTTAATGGTTTGGAGGCCCAGGATGTGGTTTCTTCTCTCACTGAAATACACAGGACTTTGTTTTCTGAGCATTTGCTGCATTTCCTTTCCCATTTGAAATCTGAAATATTTCCTGCTATTCCTACTGCACTTCAGGTGCTGTAGTCACAAGCAGAGAGCTGCTGTTTTTTCCTTCTGACTCCAGAGATTAAGTTCTGTTACATGAACTCATCTCTACAAACACATTCATGTTTATGTAGCATATCTGTTAGTCTTTCCATTCACTGCTTGAATGAAGAAATAACAGGCCCTTCCTTTATTTTGCATAAACACAGTCTCATTTATTAAAACTAGATTAATACACCGCAAGAGTCTTTTCATTAACTGATGATCCCACCTTCATCACACTAAGGAACAGAGGCACCCTGCTATGTTCAGCTGGAATCCTGGCCTCAAGTGGTTGTTTAATAGCTGCCATAAACATCCATCCATTCGGTGATGGATGGGGATTTGAATGCTGTTTGTCCTGTTCATGAGCAGTTACTGGCAGTCTTTCTCTGTTTCTCTGTCTGCTTATGCATTTTATCACTAACAGTGGGGTAGTTGGCTTAGCTACATAGCTAAGTCATGGAGAATCGATCTTCTACTCTGTAATTAAATAATAAGCTTTCATCAGATGAAAGAAAGCAGAATTATTTCATAACTTTTCCTCACTATTACGGGATGTGACAGCTGCAGCCAAAAGGCTGATCTGATTCTGCACAGCCAGAGTCTCTGGATGTACCCAGAGTAGCCTCGTGCACATTTTTAAAGGCAGGGAAAATGGCAAGGCATTCTGTGCTGTGTGAGTGGTGCAGAGCTCCCCTCACTCTGCACGTGGTCACCCATGTCCGTAACTTTTAGTCCACACCACTGACAACTGTGCTAGGAAACTGCTGATTGTGAGATTATAGAATAGTCTTCTTCCATATTGGAGCTATTTAAGAAACTTTTTCATTCAAAATCATTGCTATTTATAAGGTATCTCTGCTTTCAGCTGTATACACACTATAACTGATAAGCCACTCTCAGCTCTGTAGCATTTCCTCAGTGGCTAATGAACTCCATTTTTCCTAGAATTTAAACAGAAGGAAGAAACCACAGTAAGGTGCCGGAATAATATTCAAGCCAGCATTCAAGAAGATCCATGGAACCTTCCACTGCGCATCAAGAGCCTTGTTGAAATCATACAGAAGCATGTGGAAGGTCTGTAAATGAGAAAGAAAAAGTTTGTTATTGGCTTCAGGGAGAAAAGATCTTGATCTAATCAAGCCTAGCAGTTCAGTTTATCATTATATCATCTCCATTGGTAATAAGGCTGTGCAAGGATCTAGAGAACAGGTAGAACAGGTTACTGCTTGCAGAGTCCCAGTACCCTATGGTAAAATCTCACCTGTGCAGCAATTCCAAAGAACTTTCTCTCCCTTACTTTATTTCACCAGCCCATTCAGACAGAATGGTATCAGACTGATCTATTTCCCTGTTCTTTTTGTACCCTTTTTAGAAAATGGAGAGAGAGATTCCAAAATGAAATGAATGCTAATCAGATACTGCAGCATCTTAAACCATTGCAGCCTGGGTGAACTGGAACAGGAGCTCATCTGATGTTTACAGTCCAGTTCAAACCTCAACAGAAATCACCTCCTTAGGGATACAGCCACATGCAATTTGCTTCTAATAATTCACAGCAGTTAGCAGAGCATTTAGCCTGTAAAACTCTTTGATTTACATTTTCCTTCTTTTTCAGTCATTTACATCTGTGTAAGGACTACTAGAGTAAAGAGAAATGGGCATGTTGGGGGGCTAGGCATTGTGGGAAATGAGGAGACTGTTAATCAAATACACTCAAATCTCCCTTAGATCATGTTGACCAGAGCATTCTCTTTCTTCACTATTCTAGATGGGAAGAATCAGCTGCTCCTGGCCTTGTTAAAATGCACAGGTAAGGGGTTTTGATTTGTTACAAAACATCATACATACACAAGTCCCTAACACTTGTACGTGCATGCATGTGCATACATCAGAATGTTATGTTCTTCCGTAACATTTAGGCTTGTCCCTGGCATTTTATGTTAACATTTCTCATGCTCTATACCTAGGGCAATCTTCCCATGAATGTGACATCTGTTCTTCAATTTACATGATTTCAGTCACTGCAAGCTGCTTGTGTTACCTGCCTGGTCACCGATGTTTCTTTCACAAGCACTGTTTTTCTTTTACTGTCTTCATTTTTTCCTTTGTACAATCTCTCTTCCCAGATGGTCCTTACTGTTTCCTGCTGTGGTGAGAACATGCAGCAAAAATGAGACCTATTGCACAACTTTCTGTGAGACTTTGGACTCTGTCATCTTTCCAAACTGAGCAGGCACGTTAGGCGTCAGAACTGTGTATACTGAAAGCACAGCCAGAAGCAGACTAAGAAACCTGTGTGTGCAGCAGCACCTAAAATGCACCATGAGCATCATCAATCTGTTACCATGCACAAAACATTGTGCTCGTAGCTCAAGAGAAAAGCCTTTCCCAGGGGTAAATGTGTGGTCTTGTAATCGAAACACCTACTTGATGTAGTTTTGTTTGAAAATGAGGTAACAACTAGCTGGAGTAGGCTGTTACTTCACTGTGCCAGACACGATTCTCAAGTCTACACAGAGTGAGACGCAAGATTTGTGTGGCTCTCAGTCACCTCTTAGCTACTGCCAGAGCTGGTCCATGAGTCCATCCAGATCAGCGTGTGGCATCAGTCTCATGGTTATAGAGGCTGGTTTTACTGATGGCAACTGCAATGACTCCCTAAGCCTCTACCTGTGCCTCATCTGCAGCATTTCTGTGGACACCCTCTGGAAAGAATGGAGAAGCAGGTGGCACTGAACTGGCCATAGCAGCTTTATGGCACCAGGGATTTCCTTGCCTTGAGGGCAGCCCTAATTTCTCTTTGCCCTACTTGTAGCAGCACAGAGGTGTGCTGCTGGAACAATTGGTTGTCCTTAGGTTGAGAATATGGCCCAGAGCCTGGTGTGTCCTGGTGGTCTTCAGTGCTTTATCAAAATAATGCAGCTCTTCAAAGCCCCTGGGTGATGTTCAGCCTCTTTCTCTGGGGAACACTGCCTTGATGAGAGACTGCTATGCTGCTGTGCCCGCTGGAGGAGCCTGGGGTGCCCGGGAGGGAGCTTGTCACTTATTCATGTGCCTCTTTGGCCTGCAATCCCCTTAAGTGTGACGAGGTTGCTGTGACCAGCATGTGGCTGCCTGGCAGGCAGACTGGAAGCAAAGTTAATGCAGGGGAAATTCTCCCCGGAAACATAAACCAATTGGTACGGTATGGACAGGCCCAGTTAATGTAGTAAGCATATGGGAAGCCCACAAAATACAGAAGGATGGGGGAAGATGAATCTCTAATAGCCCAGGAGAGAAGTAATGGCAGAGACTTTCTTTCAAGAATTCTCTTGCTTCTGTAAACATAAAAAGAAGGGAATTGGTCCAGACATGGCATGAAGGAGGTGCAGCTCTTCCCAGTCAGAAGAATGAGCTTGCAGATGGCAGAGGTAGTAATAAACAGTCAAGTGGACTAGAAAATGATCAAACATGCATGTACTCTAGCTGTGCTGTCTTTATCCACCCACCCAAGTCGCACAGCAAGACGAGGTTATCTGTTAAGTCTGTGCAAAGCTACAGCAGAAGCCAAATGTCTCCCATACACAAACTGCTGCTTTGGCAGTGACATTAAAGGCCAGTGTTCTCATGACTTCTTTGTGCTTCTCTCCTCTTCTCTGGCAGATACTGAGCTACAGCTGAGACGTGATTCCATCTTCTGTCAGTCTCTCGTGGCTGCTATTTGCACCTTCTCAGAGCAGTTACTGGCTGCTCTCAACTATCGATACAACAACAATGGAGAGTATGAAGAGAGCAGCAGAGATGCCAGCAGAAAATGGCTGGAACAGATAGCAGCCACCGGTGTTCTACTGAACTACCAGTCTCTTCTATCCCCTGCTGTGGTAAGATGAAGAGCTGTGCCTCCCGCAGGTCCACTCACACTTGCTGTATGCATCCCTGCCACTCAGCGCAGCCAGAGCCCTTCATTCTAGCAGCATGTGGAGCCTCTCACTACAGCAACCTCTGGAGATTCCTGCTGCTGACAACTATGTACCAATATTCCACATCCCATCATTTTCATCTCCTCGCAAATACTGGACCCACTGTCACACTAGGACACTATAGGAATCTGTCTGCCTTCCTGTTTGGAGTGATGCTGTTGCACTTAGGGAGGTTGTACTGCTCAGCAGGTGGTGATGCATGTGTGGCCTGCCATCTCCTGGTGGAAATACACATTGCCACAAATAGGTGGGAGAGCTCTGATTATTTCAAGAGTTCAGACAAAATGAAAAGCTATGCTTTTGTTGGTTCCCGTACCTGGTACCTGTATAAATGGCTAGAAAAAAGGAGCATAAAAAAAGCAAGTAGCTCTGACACGATAGAGAAGAGACCTTTTTTTAAAAATACACAATCCAAACTCTATCCATGTGTAACTGCTGTTTCTTTATGCTGCATGGAATGTGTGGACATTTATTTCACAGTGACTAGTAGGCTTTTCCTTTCACATTTGTAGGTACAGAGTAAAGTTTGGAGAAAGAGATCCTTTCAAACTTACTCCTCAAACCTCTCTACTCTCTGTGAATCGCATCAAATGACATCTCAGCAAAGAGTAGCTGAATTTGTATCACAAAGTTAGAGCCATTAGTAATTACCTGACTGGGACTGATTTGATGGAAAGCAACACATTCTAATCTAGGTCTCCTGAACCAAAGCATGCCCAGAAAAACTACCTTCCTGCCATTAATCTCGCTCTGGCAGATCACAACCTGTTTATATCTGTTTGTTTGCTCTACAGAAGGAGGAACGCACTATGCTGGAAGACATCCAGGTTGCTCTGACTGAATTGGACAAAGTTGCCTTCTATTTCAAGCAGCTGGATGAAAGTCTTGTAGCAAGTGAGTATTCTCTTTCTTTGAAGCTCCCTTTTTCTTGTTTGTTTTATGGGTTAATATTCTCCATGAATATAAAGTCTCTGCAGCATTGTTGCATTTTCTAAGCAAACACACAGCATAAACCACAGGACTGATATCATAGGATGTTGGTTGCATGTTCTGTGATATGTAACTATGGTCTGTTACCTCACCTGTGTGATTACCTACACAGGGAGGGATGAGAGACTCTGAACAGTTCTTGATGGATGTGTGTAATTCACCACATCACCTAAGGCAGAAGGACTGTCCCTGCCAGCCCTTCTGTGTCCTGTCCCCTCTCCTGCCACATCTCTCTCCAAGTTTTCTGACTACGAGATGCCATGAAACAAGGTGGAATTTTAATTATTAACCATGTTTACTGTATTGGTATCAAAACACCATGCCAGGTCATGCAAACTGTATCTTCTAAAGTGTGATATTTCAGAGCCTGCGTTCTCTCAGTAAAGGCTCTCCTTTATGCATCTCGTGGAGATGTGAAATGTCATTAGATAATTCAGCAAGCTCAGATAGCAGTGGTTTCGCATTTCTCCTGCTGTGGTAAAGCAAGCAAGTGTTTTATCTTTATTTCTCCAGATACTCATGTCTTCTACCACATCGAAGGAAGTCGCCAGGCCTTGAAGGTTATCTTCTATCTTGACAGCTACTACTTCTTCAAACTGCCTTCTCGGTTTCAGAATGGGGGAAGCTTGAAACTGCACATGGTGCTCTTTACAAAAGGTGTCTATAAAAAGCTTTCTTGAGAAAAATAAGCTATCTGATAATGTTAAAAGACTCAAAATAAAGAATGACCATAAGCTGTTAACATAATGCAGCTGAGAACTGCAGACCTATTTAAGAAGCAGATGCTTCTATTCTAGGAAGACCTGGGGAGATATTAGAATTAGATGCAGATATAAGAACAAGATATGCCTGTTCAGGACTTTTTTATGCCTCCCTGTAACGGCCATAGAGACATTGATATGGACAATCTATCTACTATGGTATCATATGGTCCTAGGCCACAGAGAAGTGCTTGTCAAAGTATATACTATGGCAGAATCATCTGGGCCAGAAGTTAGCTTGATAAGCAAATGTTCACACCAAAATAAAGTACTGGAAATTTCCTTCCAAGGGTTACTATGTGGAATAATTGCTGTGAGGTGGTACAGTGTTTTGTGAAGCTCACCTTAGGATGCAACCACTATATTCCAATACTTGGAAAAGCATTAAATTTATGCAGTAACAGAATCAGCCTTGATGTGGTCCAGCAGTCATTTGCTGAGCAGTGAGATGATATAAATAAATTATTAAAATGAAAACTAATAACATAGGTTTAGTAAAATGTTGTCTTTTTCAGCTCTGGAGAATACAGAGGGGCAATCACAACTGGCTGGCTCATCTCTAGAAGAACTTCCACAGCAAATTAATAGTATTTCACTTGACAAAGTGCAGCAATACTACCGTAAACTCAGGTATTTCACACTTTGCCTTAAAAGACATTGAAAAGAACACTTCTTGCTAAGGACCTTAAAATTTAATGAAAAGGAGATTCTGTGGCTGGTGGTTTCTGTACAAACACTGGTTTTGGAGCTCCTCATTGTGTGGGAAACTTGTTTTCTTCCCAGAGTTATGCTTATTCTGAAACAGTGCACTGTACAGGATCAAATTCCCATCTAACTGAATTTCAGAATTTTGTGCAGAGCTAAAATTACGCAAAAAAGGGGATTTGGAGTATTTTAGTACAGACTCAGTAAATTACTGCTATCAAAATGGTGCTTCAGTAAGAAAGCAGATCTTGAAGTACAAGATTTCTGGCATAGCATTCCCAGCTGTTTGGTACACGATAATATATGATGTTATATATGTATGTGCTATAAATGACTCACCAACTAATGGTGTCCTTTCTGGCCTTTTTCCAGGACTTTTTACCTAGAGAGATCAAACTTGCCCACTGATTCCAACACTACTGCAGTGAAGATTGACCAGGTATTGTTATTGTGTTTATTTCTACAATGCATTCTCTCACATCTCTCAGTCCAGTGGTGGGATACCCATGCAGGTGACCTGTACAAACCCAAAAATCCTTTAAAGAATGTTCCATACCCTAAGACAGTGATGTGAATTTCTCTGAAGCTTGGCTACAGTTCGTTTAGAAGAAACTGTGCAGAAGCAGGGTAGACACAAACCCATTAACTTAGGCACTGATGAGACTCCATATTGTCCTGACTGCCGCTGCTAAAGATGGTATCTAATGTTAGACAGAACGAATTAATTTCCCTTCTCTATAGAAGATGCCTACAGGAAAATAGCACTTCCCAACATCCCATACAAAGGCAGTCTAACCGGGGCAGGTGCCATATGTGGATACATGCTTCTTAGGCATTAAATGCTACTGTAGAGAAGACAAAAAAAAAATCAGAGACTAGCTTTGCAGTTGTAATATACAGTGTATAAACAGCCTATGGGAGTGGTGATAATTGTACAAAACAGCCCCAAGCTTAAGTAGTTGTATTTTGGCACTTCCAAGTTCATATATATTCTAAATAGTTGTTACTGTGTGGCAGTTACTCTGGTGTAGACGACTGTGCTTAGACACAGGATAAAGAATTGCATATGCCTTTGTAACTGAAGGTGTAAGTATGCCACTGATGCATTTTATTATTGCTTTTTTTTAGCTTATTCGTCCCATTAATGCAATGGATGAGCTCTGCAGGCTGATGAAGTCCTTCATTAATACAAAACCAACGCAGTCAGGATATTCCAGCAGTAACACATCAGGAGCAGGCCTGCTACCCATATCTTCTGAGCTGTGTTACCGACTTGGAGCCTGTCAGATCACCATGTGTGGCACTGGGATGCAGAGGTTTGATTTAAGAAGTCTTTGTGGTAGTGCTGAGAACTTAAGTCCTTTCTAGAGACTTGAGCAATATATTTGATTCTGTGCAAAGCAATAGGAAGGTAGATCATAAGCTAAGGACCTGAAGCTACTGCCATCTTTACATTAGGGTAGGCTGTGACTTTTAATAATTGTACTGACACATAAACCTTTTATGTTTCAGTGCATCAGCCAATGCAACTGAGTGATCTTACTTCATGTAGCTTTCAGTCCACACTGCCTTCAATCACACCCTGAAAATGGAGGAAGTTGCTCAAAAAGACCTTTAGAAGCTTGGTCAAAAATAGCTTTAGAATCTTGGTGCTTGCAAGGATTGGTTCTGAACACATCACTGCTCTTTCAGTGTCTCAAAACCACTGAGTAAAGGAAAGACAGATTTGTGAACAACTTTTTATGGGTTGATGCAGAAGAGCAGTGAAACAGAGCCTTGTAGTAACTGCAATATCTGGGTGTAACAAAGACTGGGCATGCATTAATTTCCTAAGTAAAAACCCTTAGAAAAGTAAATATAAGAACAGCAGGTAAATGAAAGTTATGTACAGGACACGTACCTGTTAAGTATATCTATTTATACATTTTAAATATGATCTGTGATTGAATATCTCCTGTCCCCATGTTCAGGAGTACACTGAGTGTGTCCCTGGAACAAGCAGCCATACTGGCGCGAAGTCACGGACTTCTGCCCAAGTGTATCATGCAAGCTACAGACATCATGAGGAAGCAAGTAAGTATCTGGCTGTGTGTCTGCTGCATGCCACTGGTTTCACTTCAGTAACATCATTGCACAAACACCAGTTTTTCAATGGGGTACTGTATTTTGTACACTGCAAAACAATACAGCCAAACTTCTGTAAGTGTCTGAAAAGCTACACATATATTTGACAGGAACAAATTCAGTTTTGCATGTACAGCCATTAGAGCAATTAACGTGTAGGCCTCAGTTTTTTTAGATACAGAAATTGTCCTGAATATGCTGCATAGCCTCTCTAACCATTGAGACACACTTTAAATAATGTAGACTAAGTCTCAGTCAGAGTGTTAAATAGCAGAAAATTCCCTAGTGTTAGACAGCCGTGCTTGTAAAGTGCTTTGGGACTAATTCCATCTTCTAAGTAAACACAGATGACTAACGTATCCACCCAATGGATTCCAAATCTTCTACAAGTAGTTAACGGATTCGCAAATAGAACCCATACTTCCATTATAATATTTTCCCCTAAGGATCAGATGCTTTATCGATACTGTCAGTGCCATAAATCCTCTGTTTCCTTAGGGACCAAGGGTTGAAATTTCTGCCAAGAATCTGAAAGTGATGGACCAAATGCCACAGTGTGCACCTCGGTAGGTTATTATGCATCATGCATTTTATCTGAGTGCTGGGTTTATGTTTCTGTAACAATTGTGGAGTTTCTGTTACAACCAAAGATCTCCTTAGTAGCAGTAGGAAAAAAGAAAAAAATCCTGGTTTCTTACTCACTGTACTGAGTGCTCTGTAGATTAATGAAGAAGTGCAGCTTTGGTGCTTACCATTTGCAGATCATTAACTTCGAAGGTTTCTACATATTCTGAATAGAACATAACTGATTAGAGAGAGGAGTCTTTTTTGGACTGTTGCTGTGTGTTGGCAAAGCCAGTGACTGACAGCCATCTGTGGGCTGCTCAGAAAGCCAAAATCCAGAATGGCAAATCTGACTGCAGATAAGCAGACATAATTCATACGCTAACACTGTTGTGTGCTTAGCAGAGCGCAACTGTTTAGTTATGGCAGAGCAGGTTGAAGAGCGTGTGCTTTGAGACAGCAACCCCACAGTAGTTGTCTAAAAGAGAACTTTGAAAAGCACTTCAGAGTGAGTGTATGTGGTAGTGCTGCAGTCTTCCAAAGAAGGTGTCACTCCAGTGTCAATAAGACTTCCTTAAACCAGTGCTATCTTACTCACCTGTTAAGAATTCTGAGTTGGTCTAAGCAAGCCCTACCTCATTCCTTTTTTTCCCTATCTGCTCCTCCAAATGTTTATAGGAAATTGCAAACTTTGGGGACTGTGATGCTCACTCTAACAGTCTAGCCTCACTTTATTTTCTCAGAGACCTTAAAAAGAACAACATTTTGCATTTAGAGCTTTATCCCTCTGTTGATAAAGGAATAAAAGTCAATGTTGGTTACTGTGCCACGTCCCCAGTGTCCTACGTCAGTGTTTTAGCAGCACGGTTCTTTTGCCTTATTAATGGCTGTACATCACTTTGGTCCATTTTTATGACCATAACAGCATGCTATGTTCAAAAAGAAATAGCTTTATAAACAAATCCTAAGACAAGGCATTTCTTTCATATACACTCTAAATCACAATGACAAATTCCAAGACTCTGTACTTGGATTATTTCAGGGCAATAAAGCTCAGTTACATGCATTCCTACTGGGTTACAGTGTCATAGTGTGAAATAAAACTGAGCAAAGTTAAAAGGAGAGCTGGAGAACTAACGTTAATTCTCAGCATTATATTTCCTAGTCTTGAGGTTAGTCAAACTCTGCAGTAGCAGTCCTGTAAAAGAAGTTATAAAACACTTGAGTTTATTCAAATGTAAAGTAGAAAAAGCCAAGAAAACCCCACCACAACCAGTACCATGTGAATGACAGGTAAGATGTGGTTTTAGAGAAAACCTAAGCACAATTACTGATTTTAAAGTTTGTTCATGTCAAAAAGCAGATGTGTCTGTATCTGTTGAGTGGCCCAGTCTGTGTGAGGAGTGAGCTTTTTTGTCCAGGAAAATGATCATCTGGGTTTAAAGCAAAAGAAATAAAAAAGGGACTACTGAAGACACAAACTGGGTCATATTGAAAGAGAGTGATAGAAGGTCTCAAATAGTATTTAAGCAATGACTGTAAATACTTTAGTTAATAAATCACTAGTGGAACTTCTGAATTTGCAATTATTAAGAATAGTAGTATTCTGAATACTGGATTAGCTCTAAAGCCTATAGAATGATAAAGGAGCAGTTGTTTCTCATATACTATGCCATAACTTTATTTTACCATCCTTGTGATATTTAATACCATACTAATTAGTTACTGCCATAACTAATACTGACTTCATCTGCCTTAAAGACTCTATAGGTTGTGCCAGCCACCTACAGATGGAGATTTATAAGGTGAGGGAGGCACCTGCCTTGCAGCATCAGTGGAGTGTTCAGCCAGGAGCAGCCCCACCTGAGGTCCCCCTACACACCACCACCAATGGTGCTGAACCCAGAGAGGAGCTGCTTCTGCTGTGGGTTAGTTGATGGTGAACCTGCTGGCCCCAGACACCAGGAACCTGCCTCTGAGCTCCTGCAGCACACGCAGGGATTCTTGTATTTCTTTGACTTCTTGAAGAAATCCATGAAACAAATACCCCAGAGCTAAGGTGGGTGTTACTGCCATTTCCTAGATGCCTGGCAACGTGACAGCTCTTTCAAGACAGTGCAGGTTTACTGGTGACTTGTGTTTGCTGCCACCTCAATGTAGTGGACTTCACAATAAGGATTTGTTATGCCTCCTCTCATGCTCCCCATACTGCATCTGGCATCCATGTAATTGCCAGCATAATTTTGGTCAGTGTTCTGGAGCAACAGCCTCAGAAACACCACTTTTTCATGAACTGACCTGCACTTTTGAATGACAAGTAGCACAATCCATGGTTTATTCAAACATCAAGAATGTCTTCTGGAGTAATTTTCCACTTCAGCCCCATGAGAAGCCATCTCCTGATGCTGCAGAGTATACATTCCATAATCTTTCCTAACATTACTTCATTTTACTTACTGTAGCTTTCAGGTTTTTGATTAACTCTTTTTACTAATGCCCTGTTATGTACTCCAGAAATACAGAACTATTTAAGAGGAGAAACTGAGTGAAAGATTTTAAAGGAAACTTCACAAAGGAAAAAAATCCCATCTTATAACTTGATTATTTGAACAGAGGTAGTTTTTAAAACAGGTCAGAAGAACTATACTTATTTATGTGGAGTGGCATATGTGGTTTTGATCACGTTATTATATATACAAGATTTAAATAAAAATTATATTGTTTAAAATGGGACCAATATGCTGGCAGTTACACAGCTACTCCCAGTTTACTGAAAAGAAATCTACATTATTTAAAATCTTTCAATATTTAAGTAGTCTTTAATACAGTTATTGAGATGTATTAGGGGTGCTTCTAAGTTAAAAGAAAAAGGAATCATGTATATAATGTACTTTATTTTTTTCTTGTTTGAAGCATTGTTCTCCATCCTGTCAGTATTATCCTAAGCATGGTAATTTTTCTCAAATTACTGGCTGAAACACATTGAAACATGTCAGCAGTCTCAGGACACACATAAGGTTCTTTTGGAGTGAGTGCCTTAACATGACCGCCCAGCCCCAGGGAGTTGGAATTGCAGCCAGTGCAGGCCAGGGTGTGCAGGGGACTCACCATGGCTCTGGTTCTCCACAGTCTCCTTTGGAACAGTTCCAGGTCTGGACATCCTGAAGCGCTTTGCAGTGATGTACATTGTAGAAAATAAAGGTTTGGGGTTTTTATTTGTGATGTTGTTTGGTTCTTAGCTGGCTTAACTTTATTTTATTAACATCCAAACCAAGTCAAAATCTAAAATTAGACTTTTTCCGTTTGGATTGGTAGTTCTCATGATTCTTTTTTCATCTACGCTTCAATACAAAATGGTTTGTGACAAGTTTGGAGATGCAGATTGTTTGGAACCCTGTTTCTTCATTTTTTTCCCCTTCACTCACAGACTGCTAATTCTGGGGAAGGACCGTGGTTTGTTTTCAGCTCTTACTTTTACCTGTTTCCTCTGACCTAGAACAATCTGTTGCAGGGACCTAGGATAACCCACCAGTCACTGGCTGTCAGATGCAAGGGTTGTTAACCAAGTGTCTATCTGTACTGCAGCCAGAGCAGCAGGTCATTATTTCAATGCACTTTTTTGTTAATTTTGGAGGAGTTACTCTTGCCATTTGCTGTTCCAAAAAGCAATGGGTGTTTCTTTACTGAATCCTCAACTTAAAATGTACTTAGTATTAGAAGAACTGTAGTAACCCCACAAAATAAAAAGAACACATAGACCAAGGTCCTTGCTTTGTCTGCATCAGCTCTGCTCAGCAGAACTGCCGCAATCTTACAGCCTGTTCAGGATCTCAGCCCAGGCTTACAGTCACTGTAAACAGTAAAGATGTGTAGCAGAGCAGCTAAGGGCATTTACACTGTGCACTGTTTTCCATTGAAATGTATGTGATAGAAGTTTTTATTATTAAAAGTTGGTTTATATTCTAAGGAAATAAGGTATGATCTTATTTTTCTGTTATATCCATTAGTTCCTTAGCTCCAAGTTCTGCTATTTGCATGGAGCAATGAAGAGTTGGCAGTTTAAACTGTAAGGGAAAAGTGGGTTTTGCTGTCAGCTCAATCTGGCAGTGTAGAGCTAAACTCTCTTCCTGTTTGTGCAGTGTCAGCCACAGATGTGGTTTCACTGCAGACTTCCTATTAAGATAGACAAGAAAAATTGTTTTGATGCTGTAAAATGGCAGGGTTTGAATGCAGTGCTGGAAAAAAAACAGGTTTAGGTGGAAAAAGAGAAGGCAATGCACAAGCCTACCTGCAAGGGAAGAGAAGCACTGCAGGATTTCCATGGCCAAAAGCAAAGTGAGAATCAGGCCCTCCACACCGAGGGCCTAGAAACCTTTCTTTCCCAATCAGGCTCTGATGAAAAAAAGAAATAACATTGACAAAGGAGCTTGGACAAGATGAAGCAGCAGTGCCTGGTGGTGCAGGCCACTGGGCGGCCCTTCCCCATCTAGCCCCATTTGGTTACAACAGACAAAGAGTGGCTTGTGCACAGTTCCTGACTTTGTCCATGGCATTTGCAAAGGTATGAACTGCCATTCACATCCTCACCTTAGCTTTAGTCATTTTCATATTCCAGCAATCATTTTCAGACTGAAATAGTGGGATTTTAAAATCAGGAACAACAGATTTAGAGAAACATCTCATTTCCATTTAGAATAAAAAACATTGGAAAGAAAAATCTACCTGGACTCTTGCAAATCCTTTTTCCTCTGTTACACTGTCTTATCACCAAATAGCGCTGATTCAGGAATACTTCCTAGTTGTAAAGCAATTTTAAGATATATACGACAAAGGTTTAACAAGCAGAATTTCAATGTAAAGATAATTTGAACCATTCCTACAGCACGTGCAGTGTTTCATCTGTCATAATCCATGGCATTGTAACTGCCTGACATAGCTTCTAAGCACCTGAATATGGTTCACTGGTAAAAGGGTCAAAACCCCAACCTCTAACCCAACAAAGGGCTCATCAGACCAGCTTATTCACAAATGCACATAGACATACTGATAAGCTATCACTGATAAATCAAATTGCCCAGTACAATTTGTACGTAACCCGGTATTTGTATAGCACAAGAGCAGTCAAATATGAAGCTCAAATCTGCCATTCAGCAGAGTCCATAGTAGCTGATCATCTTAGAGGAAAGAAAAGCCTTCAAACAGCAAAAGGAATTTCACAATTCCCTTTTCTCCTGGCTGCAGTCTGAGGAGGGAACTGGGGAACTATTTTCTTATCACTGGTATTGTGAAGATTCAAAGGAGAAAAATTATACAGGCTTTGAAAACTGTCAGTGCTTTACATATATAATACAGTTCTAATGACTTGAAAAATCATGAAACTAGATGGAAAAAAGAGTAATCACAATAACATATGTAAAACTCTGCTTCTAATTCCCATAAATATATTAATTGAGAGCACTTGGTATAAAGAACAGCTGAAGTACTTGCGTGGACCCATTTCAGGATTTAGAAGGACAATGCATTAATACCATGAAGGAAACTAATTTAACATTAGTTTCGATCAGCAGGGAAAGAATAAACTCATACGTGAAGTTTCTTCAGACTCCCTCATCTTCAGCAGTTCCAACTCCCTGAGTTAAAGAATATCAGAATTCAGAACGTAAGTAAATATTAGGTGAATACTATCTTAAAAATATGGCCTTGGCAAGAAGATACTCAATGTGGATTTCAGAGAAGCTCTGTTCAGGTTGTAAAGTAATTGATAGTTCTTTTATCACACAGTTTGGCATGAAGAGAATCCTGTTTATTTAAGGTCCTGTTAATTGTCAGCATATACCCTGAGAATCAGGCTGTGCTGCACAGTTGCATTCAAGTGTGCCAGAAGAAAGATCTGTTGGTAGCTGGACCCTGATCAGCTGGATGGGTTTTGCCTTCATATTCTGAAGCCTACACTGACTTCAAAGCAAAATTAAAGACAAAGGACCTGATTATCTTAGAACAGTAGGTTTGCCTTTTGTAGTGCACCTTTCAAAGATGTTTCCAGATGAGCTAAGACCGTAAGATGAGCTTGACTGCACTAGCACAACACTATAGAACAAACAAATAACTCATTGCAGAGAATTGCAGAAAGGCCTTCATTTTTGCTCATTTACAAAGGGGAGGCATGGCAACAGTAGGCTGACCACTGGTTAGGCCAAATTTAAAAGGCTTTTAACAGGTAACTGATGACCAGCTATAGGAGCTCAAGTAGGACTGCTACAGCATTACTGCATTTACAGCTCATTTTGCACCTAAGATCAATTACCTCGTCAATGCTGAAATGTACAGTTTGGTTTTGCATGAAACAGAACTTCCAGTGGTTTTAGGGAAATGTTTCAGAAATGATATTTTTATATAAGTTTATAGGATTGGCATTTTCAAATGTTTTGTAAAAAGAAAAAATGTACAGAATATTTGAGAGGGTTTTTCCAGTTACGTTTGAGGGACTCCAGTGTACTAATAGTGTTACCATTTTCTTCATGTTTCTGTATTTTTAACTAAGCATGTGTATCCTGCATTAAGATAAAAGTCTTAATATAATTTGTGCAACTTTTTGTGTTACATCATCTAATCCATGTGGTCCTTTTAGCAATACTGGGCTGTGTTTGGTGTGCTATGTGCTCTGTGTTTGTCAGAGATAAAACTAAGCCATTCAGAAAACACTGCCCAGGTGGTCACAGCAATGGATCTGCTGTCAGACAGGATTCAGAGCACTCCTTTTGGTTGTGGAAGGTGAAGAGCTATCCGAATTGGAGACATTTCTATTGGGCTATTTAAAATATTTGGGCTATTGCTTTAAGAACCTTTTGAACTTCAAGAAGATTGAGAAAGTAAAAAGGAAACTACTTGATCTTCAAATCCTTTTTGGTTTCATGGGATATAGGACAATTTGAAGAGCTCTTTCTGGCTGTGTACAAACTGCATTCTGCCTTTACAGGCCATGAATTAAAGATCTAGATCTCTTTCCCTTTCTCTGCAAAAAGATAAAAATTGAAGCCAGGAAATGCATTGCTGCCTAGCTGTGCAGCTAAAATATCCCTTGACCCTGAAATGGGTCCCGAGTTTCCCCTCAGAGGATTAAAACTCAGCTTTATATGCTCCTACAATTGTTCACAATCCCAAAAATGGTTACAACTATCACTTCCATCATGTATGTGTTGTATCACTGCATCCAGCAGTTAGAGTGAAGAAGTTCTGGACAGCCAGCCAGGCATACCTGATCACCTTACTCTACCCTTTGATGATACAACCAGCTTGTCAGTGCTATCAGCTGTCTTTAAAAGGGGAACTCTTAATTATCGAGTCTATCCAGGGGCTTACACTGGGATAGACTTCCCATTCACTGAAAGAATCAACCAAAGAGATTAAACATCTATACCTGAAAGGGTTCAACAGGTTTCTAAGGAAGAAAAGAATAATATAAGAGTTAAATCCCTTCATTCATGCCCCTGATCAAGACACTATGATTTGGGCTTCCTTCTCTTCATAGCAAAAGAATGTAACAAGTCAAAGGAGAGATTCAAGAACAGTTTCATTTGTAACTTGCTGTGCAGTGAAAACTGATCTTCTGGTTTATCCCATTATTGCATGTGGAGATATGTTTAGTTCTCAGCCAAAATCACTCTGTCAAATTCCCTGAATCCCCAAAGTGTAGCAGCCTGAACATTGTTATAAAGCAAGGACAAGCCTCTTAAGTTTTTAACTGTGATTTGATCTCCACTTCACTTGAGAGAAACTTCAAGAGGTGGTATTCAGGAACTCCTGAACAAAAGACCTGCTTCAGCCTTGAAAGAGTGGATTACACAACACCAGGACAGAAACCAAAGAGAAACAAACTAAGCCAACATGCCATAGATAGTAGCAATAATGGGTTACTCTCCAAGCAATGTTTCATGCTGGACAAAATGACAGATCAGAGAATAAGGCAGTTGGTGCATGTCTCACCCTTCTCACTAACAAGCCATGCAGCACTATGCGGTCATGCCTCAAGTCTGAGGAGATAGTACTCTATTTCAGAGGCTACTTCTACATAGGAGGAAGAAGATAATCACAAAAATAAGGTAAATAAGCATAAGGAATTTGAATTAAGAAACAGAGACCTCAAATAATAAGGTTTCCTCCAGAGGGTAAGGCAGATCATGAAAGGGACACTGAAACAGTCTTAACAGAGTGCAATAAGATCCCTAGCCTGGTGTTCCTGAACCTCCAAGAGCCCAATGTTTCTCACATCAGTAATCAACATCATTTTTTTAAAGTCCCTGTCCTTTCCCTGGTAAATCTGACTGGTTTTCTTTCCAGCCTGCTTTCTGCTTTGATCCTAATCACCTGGGCAATCAGCTAGTCACTAGAAAAGGAATTAACTGCCTGCTTATTGGGAATCGAGATCTCTGCATTTTTTCCATTTACTATTCAGGCAAGATGAGGGGCATGGACTGGGACGGTGCCAGTCCTTTTCCTTAGAATCTTAACAGCATGTTCAATAGGTTGGACTCATACACTGTCCTGAGCAAAGAACAAACAGCACCAGGGAATCTTCAAACAAGAACATGTATTGGTACTCTCAGTACTAATCCCATCCATGGCTTACATAGAAGTGGTAAGAAGTAGAATTCTGCTGCCTGAGAACAACAGGGCAAAAGAGTAAATAGTCCCCGTTCAAGCAACAGGTACTATTTTTAGGTCTCTGACACCTCTTTCTCCTTGTACAGCCACCAGCAGCAGTAGCTCCTGCTGCTGCTTTTGGGAGTGCCAGGGACCCGTGCTGAAGCCCTGCTGACAATGTCCACACTGTGCTTGCTGTCTGCTCTCGGCTCACCGGCTGCTGCCACCAGCTGCAGGGAGACAGCTGCAGCCCAGCCAGGCCAGGGCACCCCAGGGACCACTGGCTTCCAAACTGGCCCTGTAGGGAAACCTGGGATATAAATCTGCCTGGACAGGGGCTGCCACCTCCTGCAGGCACAAGTACACAGGAAATTTGGGAGGAAGACACAGAACTTGTGCTCTTTGCCCAGTCTGCACCTGTGTACTACATTATAATAGGCAGTTTTTGCTACAGCTGATATATGGCCTTAATCATCAGTGTTACTCCCAATTTTCTTTTTTTTAGTTGTTGTCCTGTTCCCATCAAAAGGCTGGAGTGCTCTGCAGTGATTAACTGTCTCCATCTTACAGATAGCTTTCTATTAAAATAAATGTCTGTCTGTCTTGTATGGGTTGTTCTGTTTTACACTGACAATTTAATGAACATGACTTCCCCCTGCTAAGCAATATATAACAGTTACTCCAGGCTTACCCATTGCTATCTACACAGCTCCAATAAAACACACACCGTTTCAGGTCACTGCATTTGAGAGAAAGGTGATGTTTGAACAATGTGTTTGCTGCACTGAACATCTGAGTTTCTATTTTCAGTTGTGTTCTCTTTATCCCAAGGCCTAGTGAATGACTGACAGCATTCTGAGTGAGTACAAAATAATATGTTCTCTATGGAACAAAAAGAATAAAGATTACCTTTTTGCTGGTTTTCCTTCACAATTTAAATGATTCCTTGTTGAAACTGTAGTTCTGTTGGTTCTTCAGTCCTGGAAGCTACGTCCAGCTCTGCTGCGATTAAGATGGATTTCCTGAGGAGCAAAAAGATGAGAAGGGTGAAACTAAGTATGATAATGTGGGCTAAACACAAAAAGTATGAATGGAATTCTTACTCATTTGCTTGGTGAGACATTGGAACATATTGCCCCATCCCTGGTAGTGTTCGAAGCCAGGCTGGACAGGGCTTGAATCAACCTGGCCTAGTGGGAAGTGTCCCTGCCCAGGCAGGGTTTGTTACTGGATGAGCTTTAAGGCGCCTTCCAACCCAAATCATTCTGTATTTCTATAAAATAT
Organism: Loriculus beryllinus; assembly: GCA_039877255.1. Lineage (NCBI taxonomy): Eukaryota > Metazoa > Chordata > Aves > Psittaciformes > Psittacidae > Loriculus > Loriculus beryllinus. Next base: position 16,943 of record JBCJKH010013294.1, on the reverse strand, counting down.
CATTGATAAAATGATAGCACAGTCCCTTAGGTAAAGTCCTGATCACCTGGGACTTACAAGCACACAACCTGACTGAATTACCTACAGGAACAAGAGGTTAAACCCATGGGTTATACTAGTCAGTACATTACAGGATAGTTACAATAATCCCACTGGGGCTTAAGAACGACTAATCTTAAAAAAAAAAATTACTGATATATTAATGTACTTTTTCTTAATCAATCATATCGAACCAGTTAACCATTGGGTTAAACTCTTTATAGTTATCTAGTGAAAAGGCCGTCCTTTCCCAATGGAATTTACAATCCAAAACTTGATCAAGTTTTTGGAGGGTGCTGGCATTTGCCCCAGCTCCTACCACAGGAGACCAGCTAGTGTAGACAAACTAGACAAAAAGAAAACCGACAAACCCAGGCCTACAGTTGTTAGGCTGCACATTCCAGGACCAAACCCTGAACAAATTCCTCAGATGCTCTATCTCCAGCTTGATTGGAAAGAAAGCAGTAAACCTCCTGATCCTGACACTTTTGAACTGACCTAAATCATTGCCTATCCTGCTCCAGTTCGTCTGAACCAAGCTGCTGGTTTGCTTTAAGGAACTATCCAATTGCCAGTAGTTAAAGGTAGTTAGCACCTCCCCGGCTAGTGTGAACAGCAAAGGGTTACAACTACTTTTCCAGTCAACCTGGAGCAGCCAAGCTGCTCTAAATAGAGCTGTTTTTTCTAAGAACTCAAAGCTCTCTTGGAGCTCTTTACCAATCCCTTCTGGTAGTCATGATTCACTGTTTGAAAAATACTTCTCCATGCCAAAATAATGACTCATTTTGTAAAATGTCAATTAATGCCCTGCAGAGTCTGCAAAAAATAAAAAAAGGTCTGTTTTTAATGAATTAGGAATAAAATTAGTAATTAATGTTTGAATCCAGTGATTATTTTCTTGATCCTGCTTAAAATTAAATTTGGTTGTAAGCACTTTGAAGCCAATGAGCAAAGACTCATTATTATTTAATCAGCTTTAAATGACTTACATAATTACTTACATCAGTGACGTATTTTCATCTAGAGATAATTAAAAATAATTAGTATGGCTTTATCCTAGTTTTAATGTGCAAAATCAGATTCGTATTATTAGTGGTGCTTGAATACTTGCTTTTTTGATGGAATTTATCTGGAAATTATTGCACAGAAGTTAATGAAGCTGTCACACGAATGCAGCACTTGGAACGGAAGCATCATTTACTTCTGATCCCATGTGAACTCAGTTCTATTTTATTTTAGAGGAGATTTCAATAAAGTTTTGTGAAATAGAAGCAATTTTATTGCTAGTGCAACTCATAGTGTGACATGCTGCAAGAAATAACAAGCTTTGGGTCCTATTCTTTTCCTACTCTGGTGTAAATCAAATGTAGATTCCCTAAATTTGGTGGAATCAACAATGCTATAGAGCATATATAACCCAAACTCAGCAACAACCAATGGGTCTGAGCTGAGCTGTCTGAAAGGCTTTGTGCTTAAGTAGGAAGGCAAGATTAAGAAAATAGTGGAAGCATTTTTACCTTTTAAAGCAGTCTAACTTTAAAAGGCAATTTAGTTGCCTTTAAAAGCATTTTAACAAAGCCAGTATAATGCAATTAGCCAGAAGTGCTTTATGGACTACATTTATTACCATATCTCATTAGAGAATTACAGGAGGGTTTTGAGATGCAGTCTAGATCAGGGCTGTGGTTAGCTTATTTTTATAAAGAGGAGATAATTACAAAGTTCCTAACAGAAGTTTGCCAACCCTTAGAATCTTCAGAGTTTTCACACCTACTTCTTAAAACAAACAATCCTGATTTACCAACATCCTCCTCTAGCTTCAGTGGTTAGTGAGTGCTTCAGCTGAATTTTTACCACCAGGTAGTCAACACAGGGCTGTATTTAGTGGTGCTCTCATATTTCATCTTGTATTACACATACTTTTGACCACACTACTCTCCCCAAAGATGCTGCAGTGAAATAAACAACTTTCTCCCTTGCTCACTAAGGATATTATCTGTATTGCCAGGCCTAGGAGGGCCTCTCACCTCGCAGTCTGTGGCTGCCAGCTCTGGGACACAGCACTTGCTGTATCTGCATCTCCTCGAACTGCAGTTTCTGACTAGCTTCCAACAATATTGAAATGTACTGATGCCCACAGCATCTCTCTAAAGTAAGAAACACTGTTTCTCAACTGCACAACTGGGAAACGAGAACATCATCTCAGAGACTTCATTCTAACTGAAATGCCTGCATTAGAATTGTTAAATGACAAAAAGTAGTTTTCACACTGGATAGGTGTGACCAGCACTGCACTTCTCAGATCTGTCTTGGGACCTGCTAGGACTTGTTCACTAATGAATTATATGAAAAAAGGGATAAATAGGCTTGTGAAAATACTCAAATTAGAAAATGTTTTTCCGGGTAACAAAATCCAAAGGCAAGTGAACAGAGCTGCAATAGCACATTGCAGGAATGAGTGGCTGAAGTGATTAAATGGAAATTAAAATTCACTATCAATAACTGCAGAGTATTGGTCACACAAAAGAAATGATGAGGCACTGGATGTACAAAGTCAGCTTTGAAAAACCTTTCAGAGTTTTGTGGACCATTGCCTGGAAACAGTAGCTCAGAGTTATGTTAGTTATGTTAGTTATCAGCTAAACATGGCAATCATAGTGAAACTAGAACAATAGAAATATTAGAAAAAGAAAAGAAACCATTGCAGAAAATCTCATTAATTGCAAGGTGCCCCTGAGACTTAAACACTACAAGAATTGTTCTTATGGTTGTGGCCTCCAAACTCTTTTGAAGAACCCTGAGAACCTGCATGCAAGCAATATGCCCAGTGTCATTCAAGAAGTTTCTCTTGCAGCATGGAAACAACTGTGTTTCACAGGAGCCTAGGCTTTCTCTGACCATTGAACCATCCTTCCTTTAAATTCTGTGACTGTTCCTCCTGCTCTTCTTTTCTGTACACACCCTAGAAAGCTTCCTGTTAAGCAGCTCTGGGCTCCTCCCTCCATCAAGTGAGTTTCCTTTAGTTTGGGGGTTCTCCCCATGAAAAAATGTCAGCAATACTGTTTAGAATCTGCATTAACTTGAGTTAAGACCAGAATCTGATCTCAGGTGAAAAAAAGCCATAGGAAGCCACCCATTTTTAGTTTCTTTCCTCATTACTAGATAAAGTTTATTCATGGATACATATAAATTCTAAAAACATTAAATCTCACAGTAATATCTGTATTTAGCAGCAGTAAGTAAAACTACTGCTGGTTTCAACAACCTGTTTCAGACATAAAAGCAGTCAGGAGAAAAGAATTTATGACAAGTAGCCACAACTTACAAAGCCCCACTTAGTATTTCCTCTTTTTGATAAAGGTTCCAGAAAACTTCCCAATCTTCAATTAGTAATGGAATTAAAGCTACAATTTCAGCATACCTCTGCATTAGCAATCCGTAGCAACTACAGGGCCTGTGCATTTACTGGCTGATAAATAGCCATTGCAAGGGAAGAAATATAGAGGAAGTAAATCACATGGCAAGAGAGCAAAGGCGAGAATAAGACTCATCTCTTTCTCAGCCTGAAGCAACTTCTGCTGGGCCAAGCCATCTTGCTTATGGCTTCCAGTAAGTTGCTGGTAGTCAGCACACAGTCTGTGCAGGCAGCTTCTCCTCCTAAAACAGCCAACTACTAGCTAAGCACCAAAGCTGTGTTCTTATCACAGTTGGAAATACGCTTCTGAATTCATGTTTAAGGAATTCATAAAAGGACACAAGCCCTGCTCCAAATTAATACCTTATTAGATGTGAATTTGCACTGTCAGATTCTGAATGGCAGGGGCTGCAGAATTAAAACTAAACAACCCTATTAATCAAAGACATTTCCAGCATCTCTTTACAATTATGCTGTCCATACCTAAAGCTGAATGGAGAATGCATTAAGAGTACTAGGCTAAGTTTTCAACACTGGCTGGAGCAGTTGAATCCCCTAAAGAGAGAAAAGAAGTAAATATTGAGATAGCTCCACCAGGACAAACTGGATGGGTTTGATGGTAGGACATTTCAAAAGATTAATCCCTGTAGCTATACACACACACCTAAAATAATGAGCTTTCTGAAAGAGATACATAGAGAACTTAGCTTTCCTATGCAGAAAAATTCAACAGACCCTATAATGACAAAGTAAGGCCAGTTAGTTATAACTGCCTTAAACTGGTCTTCCTGGCAATACTCTTTACTGCAGCTGAATGACACTCAAACAGATATGAAATTGTTTCTCACCTTTGAAAGCCAGCAGAAAAAAAGAAAATCTCTTCCAGACTTGCTCTCTCCAAATAAATTTTCCCCATTTATTAATATGAGTAAGAAGCAAACAATCCAGGAACCACAGGAAATAGGTTTCAGAAAGCAATTTTTGATCGATACAACTCAATAATCACTACTAAGGGCAATTATTAAAAATTAATTTCACTGGTCATATCTTTTCCCATATTAGATCATTCATATGATTTGTTGCATAAAATCTCTCCAGTAATATTACTTCTGCCCACCCCCCACTGCTCATCTGAAGAAACCAGAGCTGATGGACTGCTATAGAGACTCCTCATAACTTGCTTTAAACATGGTCAGCCTCACCAGTTTCAGATAGTCCAGCCTGTAAAAATCTTCAAACATACTGATAGGTTCCAAGTGTGTCCCAAAACCAACATACATAGCAAACTGCCATCTGTGTAAACTGCAAAACCCCTCAAAATAGATCTAAAAGACAGCACAGCTTTCTACTCCCACTCCTTCCACATTATTGTCAAAGACATTCAGCACAACCTGAATGTATTCATAGGAGTATCACCAACAACGAAAGCTGATACTAGCAGGTGCTGAAACGTAATGTCTTTTCCATACACTCCAACTACATTAAAGTGGCAGAGGCTTAGGACTGTCAAACTATTCAGTTATTGATTGGCCTTTAGATAGAGAGCATTTGTTTCCAGTTTCTCACTTTAACCCTGTGTTTCATTAAACTCACTAGATTTAGCACTCGGAAGAGACTGCATTTTGAAAGATAACTAAGTCAGATGGTAAGACTAAGTGCACAATCTGTGCTCTCTCTTACCAATCACAGTTCATCAATTCTTGCAATAAAAAAATAAAAATGAAGAAAGGTAAAAGTCTCCGCCAGAACAGGGTTAAAAGGGGATGTTGAGTTTTAATCACCTTTAGTTTTCTTCCCCTTTTTCACAAAACAGTGAAGAGCATGGGACTGCCAAAGGGGAAACTGAGGCATTCTCTCATTTCCTGCCTGAAAGTACCATATGAGATGACTGCTTCACAAAACCATGTCAGGATGCATTATTTCCTGTTTAAGCTTGCTTCCTCACAGGAAGAAGGATCATTTGATATTAAAGTCACTTCTAAAGGACCAGTGGCTAATCCTACAGATGAATCCCATCAACAAGATCTAAGAAGTTTTTGGCTAAGCCTTTTAAAAACGTGCCCCTGATGAAAGCAGCAGAAGTACACAGTCAGTATAAGGGGAAGGAAAATTTGGCTCCCTGCATTCAGATCACCCTGTATACAGCTGGTTTAGGTCCTGCAGTAAGTGCTGCAGTATGGTTTAATATGGGATGCTGTAGAACAAAGATGAAAATATGCCAGATTGTAAATGAATAAATTCTTTTTTGCTATTTATAGTTTCTTCACAATCTTCTAGCTTATATGGAAGAGATTTTTAATAAATGTCTTTGCAGAACCACAAAACATCATCACTTTATACATACATCACAAAGGGAGAGGTTGGCATCCACCCATGTGATTGACACGTCTTGCAATACTGAAAACCTTAGCTCTTGTTTAGTCCTTCCCTAGACAAAACTTCTACAGAAAACAGCAGACTTTGATTAATTTAATTTAGTTCCCTAAAAATCCCTTCCTTTGGTTGTAGGTGCTGCTTGGCAAAGCAGTAAGTGTATGCTTAAACATAAGGTCAAACAGGCTGGTTGCCTAAGAGCAAGGATACACAGTGTACATGGAGAGCCACTGCTAGAGCCAAAGAGGTCCAGCTGCAGGGTTCCAGCCCCATCCCGTGCAGTTTGGCTCTCACCCGACTTTTCTGTGAGCTGAATCAAGTTGCTAACTCAGCAGAAATCTATTCATTCTTTCACTGGTGTGTTTCCTGCTCAGTTAGCAAGCTGAATCAGCTCACAGCAAGGTTCAGTGCATCAGTACAAGGTGATAGAGGAAAGCAGAGTGAGGAGTGGGGGAAGCCACCTGTCCTCCTTTGAGCAGAAATGAGCTGTTGTACTGCCTTCTCCATACTGTGTAACTCCACTTTGAGGTACTTTAGTTATATCTGGTATTCAGCTTTCTGCAACTCTGGACACAGATGTACCTAAGAAAAGATTTTCCTGGTGGCCAGCTGAGGAGTGCAGCCACAGGCACTGTGACTATGAAGAGTGCTGGCAGGTAAGAATGTCAACTGTTGCCAAGGGCTGACCACCACCTCCCTGGCTGCGGCTCTGGGCCCTACATCTGAATAAATGGCTCACGCCAGCACTTCTCCCCTGCTTCAGTGCAAACTTGGAGGACTCACTTTATCCCATCATTGACTGCTGTCTGGTAAACACACAAAGTTTGTGATAAAGCACCCAATAAGCAGTTGGCTAACCTACCCTGTCAGCTCTGCCTGTACCTCCACCAAAGGCATAGCGAAAACTGTCTGGTAACACCCATCATCTTTTGCATAGTGAACACAGCCTTCAGGTTTAAAGCTCAGGGGTGGGGAGAGGAAGATGAGGAGGTGAAGTGAGGTGAAGGACCCCATGCAAAGATGGAAATGATGACTTCTTCAGTAGAAAGGAACATGATGGCCCTGTACTATTTAGAGATTTACAAAGTATAGTCTTGACAGTAAACCTGAAAGATGAAAAACATTCTGATGAAAATCACTGCTGTCTTGACTGGGTTCACCTTTGACTAACAGAAAAACCAGGTGCTGTACAAGAGAACAGGAAAACAAGTGCAGGACCCTATCTGGACCCTATCATTGACAAGGTCCAGAGAGAAATCCTTTGTTAGTGGCACCACATCAGATCAGAACACATCTTCAGATGCTGTCAGTGAACCAGAAAGCAGGCAGAGGATTACACAGGGGGGAAAGAATAATCTTATGAGTCTCTGAAATAAGTGCCCTGCTGGTCTGCTGAATGTGGGCAAACCCCATGATTAAATCTGCTATCATTCCTGCTTTGCTGTCTGCTGTTGTCAGGCTTTATATCAAAGACAGATCAAAATCTTAATCTGCATTAATCTTGTATGTCTGTAGAGGATAATTAAAAAAAAAACCCCACAAAAAACTTACCAGGATGGATTTGACTTTTTCCTAAATTACTTCCTGGTGCCAGGCTTTTTATAATTATCTCATCTGCTGCATTTGTTTTTTTCCTCTACTATAGAACATTTGGCTAATACATATGATACAAACATACACATCTTCAGGGCATAACAAAATGCTCTGAGATCATTTGTTTACCAGAAACAGTTAATGGGATGAGCAGAGGCCTACTGAGCATGGGAAAGAATTCCATAAATTACTCTCTGCTCTTGAAGAACTAAGAACATGAAAATCATTAAACACAAAATCTTTTACCCTTAAGGCCCCACAGACAAGGTGGGGAATAAAAAGCTATTGCACTTCATTGTAAATATGAATGGAAACTATGAATAATAAAAAATAAGATTAAGCATTGCTCCTAGTCTTCTAGAGAACTGGACAAAATTTTTCTGGCAGAGAGTCCACTGAGAGCATTGAGGAATTAGAGCACTGAAAGGATGGGAACAAGCACAGTGTTAAGCCAACACTGTGCAAGGCTGCAGGCACCTGGTTGCAGGCTTGAAGGATTATTTTTGCTTGTCAAACACAAGCCAAACCCTCAAAATGCTGTGATTTCAGCTTTGCCTCTTTACTTAACACTACTTTCCAGACACCACAATACAGAACACATAGAAGCATATAGAAGATAAACCTTCCTATTTTACTGGCTGGCAGATTCACTGCAAAGGTGGCTATACTTGAGTGGGTTTTTTAATTAATTCTGCCTCTGAACTCAAGGTCACAATGAAGGGAAGCTATTGAAGGTAAAAATTAGGAGTGATCATTCCAAAGGCATGTTTGGATAAATAAATATAGAAGATGGCTTACATATACGTCAGAATTTTCTGATGATGACAAAAGATCACAGAAGACAATCACACCAAGGAGTAGATTCTTAGGGTAAACATAAATGCCTTATAGAAATGGTTCTTCCCAGTAAACAAAAGGCAATCATTTTGTTCCCTTTCATCTGCAGTTGGCAGGAGTATAAACAATAAGGAAAACAAGGCACTTACTGGCAATACATGACTAGTTGAGAGGAACTGATGACATTCAGCTGTGCCTTTAGCCATTCAATCCAACTGATTTTTAAACTTCTGAATGGCATGCCGCTGAAACAGTCACTTCAGGAAACAAAAATAACAGTACAGACACAATTTACGTTGATCTATAGCATAAAGAGTTGTTGTCGAAGAAGTTTAAGACACTGTCTAATGAAAGAATGTGTAAATTGTCCTCCTTTTATAGAACAGATAATTGACTTGTCTCCACTCGCCAGTGGAGACAAGACCATGTTAACACCACTGATGGAAGCACGTCAGGACCCCTTGAACCAGGCTGCCAACCTACGATGAGTTAAGTTCCCTGAATGGTCAGATAAATAACTGGTATAATAATAAGCCTGCACCAAGTCCATGGAGATCCGCACTGAAAATCCCTGCTTCAAGGGACCAGATGACTGTACAGCTCACGAGAGGGTGGTGTTTCGTTATTCCCTGTCACTTGACCAGGAGATGGCGGTAATTCCCTTTGCATAAGCAGGAAAGCTCGAAGAACATACCCTGAAATACAGACAAGGCGTTTAGGGGAAGGGGAAGAAATTCAGAAAACAGCTTGCCAGAGCTACGTGAATAAAATGACATTGCAGATACAGAAGGAATAGAGCTAAGCTCTTTTTCTTGTTTCTGTGACTATTTTTACTATTTCTTTGGTGTCTAAAAGAAAGACAAATTATTGGAAAGATACACAGCTCCCAGAGCTTTTACTGAGGTAGTATTTTTAGCACTAATCACATCTGCATATTGCAGAAAGAACAACACATTTCTAGCTGGCATTCAGCAGCTGTATGTTAATGTTATTTGTGAAAATATGCTCAAAAGCCTGTACATTAGAAAGAACTTGAATATGCAAAGAGACCACCTTCCCCCAGGCACCTCCACAGCGAAACACACAGTATTCCTGTACCATGGCTGTGACTCTATAAACACACAGCTTAGAAGCACCTCCTCCATGCTATTGCCCTTTAGTGTTGTACCCCTCTTCCCCTCTCGCAGCTTCACAGAGCACATCAAACACTGAGCTATCCTTAGAGCATACCCAGGGTACATTCTGTAAATCCTCTTCTCCCCCTGCCAACCTTTCCATCCTACTCATGTCGCTCCTGAATTTGCTTTCTGAAAGAAGCAGTAGGAATTGTGTGCCTATGTGTGAAACTCTTACTCTATGGTCTGCAAAAAGCATGTGCACAAAAAATTCTTTTGAAATGGTTTATTTCTCTCATTTCGTTCAGGTTCTATAAAGATTCTACAGAGGAGATATCCAGGCAAGACTGCTGAAAGATACAGTGAATTTGGTGTGGCTACTCAATGACAACCACATTTCAGAATCGTAGTTATTCTGGAAATAAAAGAGCTATAAATTTATTAAATTACCATGACAGATCCCTGTGTGGTATAATTGATGCTGCCCCATTAATCTCAATCCAGAAGAGAGATGCTGATTTTTATCAACCAAGAATCTGGCAGAATGAATGGAGGAATCTAACAGTCCCCTTCTGTCTATGTAGAGTTAATATCGCAAAGGTAAAGATGAATGTTCCTGGCAAACAGCTCACAAAAGCTCCCAAGAGAGACATTTTTACATCAAATATTCATTACACCATTACAAATACACACTACCAATTACTTAACAATGGGCTGTCACTGTAAGACAAGGTAAGGGACTTGCTGTAAATCATGTCTTGTGGGCTTTACAAAACTTCAGCAGGACGGATGATATAAGGACAGCCAATGTAAGGACAGACTGTTGGAATAGGACCTTCTCTGCATCTTTGTCATTTCGCTTTCTATAGGTATGTGTGATGACTTCAGTGGTCTGACTGAGCCATGTGACTCTGTTGCCATCTACATCACAGAGAAAGAGCATTTATGCCTGTCTTGTCAGTCTAAATTCCTTCAATTATCTAAACAGAACAATCCCTTAAGTTGTCTTTCTGAAGGCTGGCATTAGCTACTTCCATTATCACCCTATATATCCAGTCCCTTCAAAGTTATGGCATCCTTCAGGCTTACATTGAAGCACTACAGGTAGGACATCCTAAGTTCAATAGCTTTATGTTGGATCATGCTACGTCAAGAAGGCATTTTGCAAATAAACACAAGCATACTCTGTGTGTGCTCCAAGCAAGCTGGCTGAACTTCATTTCAGGCCAAGAAGCTGAAAATTCGCATTAGCACAGCCTGGAGCATGGTGGAGTAAATTCACATCACCCAGAGGGTAGAGGGTAAGTATTGCAATTCTTGTGCATCCACAAAAGCCAGTCCAGTTTTAGCTAGTTGTAGATGCACAGTCTCTACTTAGGATCTCTCTTTACCTTAAGGGGCAATGAAGTTCACTGCGATGGCTACAGACCAAACCTGTCTAACGAGACTGCCAATGCCTTCAAATGAGCTAGGCAAGAAGTGGTACTGAAAGGGTTTCTGAGAAAACTTTTGAACAGTTCCATCGGCTTCAAAAAGATTGCACTAGCATTTGGGTAGCTATTGCAATCTGTCACTAAGAAGAGTGACAACCGTTATTTCAGTGATAACATTTACTTAATTGCAGCCTTTAGTCTCTTAATGAATTGAAAATGTATGTTAACACTGGGTACCTCAGTGTGTCACCTAGATGGAAGCACATTGCCATGGCATAAAAGAAAACACCACAGAAGAGGTTAGCATTCTATCTCCATTAGGCTTTTATCATCCTGTCTTATAGCAATACAAAGACAAGTATGACAGACTTCGCATTAATATTTACTTGCTTTATAGTGTATTATCATATGCACATCAAAACCTGTTACTGTTAAACATTACTGCTCTATTTATCAAGAGAAAAAGTGAAGACTTTTCTCTCATTAGCCAGTATTTACTCACACAGTAAATGAGGAAGTTTTAGGAATTTTAGGAAGTTTCTTTAAAAACTTCTTACATTCTTTGTGCACTGCCCTCCTATACCTTTGCTGTCAGTATTATATATTGACATATATAATAGTATGATATCATTGATTGTATATAGGTTTAGATTTATACTGTAACCATCTGATGAAGTTTTAAAGATTTATTTCTTCAGTGCCAGCTTGCTGGGCTTATCCCCATATAGTCACAAATTCAAAGAAAATACAAGGCTATTAGCCTGAATAGACCAAACAAATTACAAATTAACTGGTTTTAGTGAGAGAAATTGGTTAGTTCCAACAAATACAGGTGCCATAGCACAACTCAAGTCTTGGGATCATATGACTAGCAGACAAAATGAGAAGGTCCAGAAAGTCATTGACCATTGCAGGTTTACTGCAAACTACTCTGTATATATATGGTATATATTAATGATAATAAGCTTGAGAAGTTGTGGTTTTGTTGGATGTGATTACTATAACTGCAGTAATGTGTCACAGTGACAGTAAATCCTGTTTATTTAACTTCAATCTAATATTTGATCATGAGAAAGAACAAGTTCACAATGTCTTAACTAGTCTACCTCTTCACATTTTCCTTTAAAACACCATTTGTTTTCCTTTTGGCTAATCAAGACAAACAATGATTTAAATTTTCCAATATTTTGTAATCTATTCCACAATTAACAAGCATAATTCTCCTTTTTCATTTGCCCTTTACAAGAACTAAGCATTTGCAATTTTGGCCACTTACCTGCTTGCTGTCTCCTTCTTTGATCCTAGTAAGAAATCCTATTTACAGCAACTATGTATTCTTAAAAGTTTATGACAAAAAAAGCCAAGTCCCACTAGGGTCAATGATTTCAAACACAGGTCAGGACAGCCAGCCTTAAAAACTACTCGGTATGTCATTCAATAAAAGGACATCCACTGCCATTCACCCAGAAGTTACAGCTCCTAGAGTACAACAGAACATCTGGAAATCAGAATCAGGCTCACACTCAACATCAATTTCCTCCCATCCTGACTTTCAGCTGATGTCATTCCAACCTGAGCACTGGCATCAGCAAATGTGTCCCTTTACTAACCATTCCAACTTTTTCCAAATGGCCTCTAATCTTGTAGGTTGTCAAGCCGCAGGACAAATACAATCTGTCAATAAACATAGCTTCAGCATCCTAAGTCCCTCTGTAATTCTCATTCCAGTCAGTGTCACAGTAATTGCAGTTTCCTATGATCAATATCCTAGCCCAAGTACAGTCCTCCATCTGCATAAATATTTCCTGATCTGTCTTTTCACCTAGCCCTGGGAGATCAGTAATTGTTTTCTATTATAATTGTTCTACCATTTCAGTCTTTACCCTTAAGTTCAAGGTGTCTCTGAGTTGCTATCCATGTGAATGTTATTCCATTTTCAGCATAATGTCTTTCCTCATTTACTCTGTCGTATCTCCTTCTCCTTCCTCAGTGAGAACTGCCTGTCCTTAAACTCTGTATCTGTAATGTAATATTACAGCCTATTTCCTGAACTGGCCACATTTCAGTTACTCCAATTACACCAGATTTGTCTTTAAGCAGCAGATGTCCTTGTTCTTCCAATCTTGTTTGCTGTTTCCCTCCCCGCCTCATCATGCCCTCCAGCACACGAAGTATTCACCTGCTAAGCAGTAAACAGAAGCTGATCTGCCTCATTCAAGCATTTTTCATACCTGTCTAAATGGAAGAGGGGGTCGTTTTGCAGTTACTATGAGATAGCAACACATGATCTTAGATCAGACAGGGTTTAACCCCAGTTTCAGCAATAGGAGGTGCTCAGTAAAACCCTCTAACACAGACAAGGCAGAACAGCATTACACAGGAAAATCTTTCTCCTATTTGTAGCTCTTTTAAGCTCCTAGAGAGTCAACACTAACTTTTCCCCTCCACCAGGAGGATTGTTTTACAACAATCAGTTGTAAAAGAGCATCAGTATCAGCTCCTGGCCACTAGCTGCTAAAAGCTAGAACATCAGCACACCTGTGAAAAGACAGGCCCAAAACCCATATGTCTGCGGAGATTTTCACTTCACTTGAGTGTTTCTGGATCTCCAAGCCAGGGTCTTTGTCATACAGCTTACAACACAGGTATGGAAACAAACAGCAAAACCTACGTTTGGAGGAACACCGTAATACAGTCTTCCACTGTCCTCAGGCTGGAACAATTAAGAGTCCATCTCTCACTCTGCCTTCATGCCCCAGGGGATAGGAATGTAGTCTTATATTTTCTAATTTACATCTCCAGGAAGCGTGGCTGTACTAGTGCTACAAGCCTGAACACCAGAGGCCGCTCTTCCTGCTCTAGGGAAACAGCTTAACACCCAAGCTCATCACTGTTAGTCATAAAAATGGCATAAGGTTTTGCAGCTCACACACTCACCACACACTTGATTTCATTTTTATTTTACTTGAATACATGCATCGCATATGCATTAAGCAGGCTGTGCCAGAAGCATCATTCCAGAAACATTTAACTTGACAGCCTGCTCAAGTGGAACAGCAGTGTTACTCATTAGATACTGGACTGAAAGTCCTATCAAGGCAGAGACTTCCAACGGAAGCTTTCCTTCCCCTCTCTGACCCAAGAGAGGAACTGGTATCCTCTAACTCAGCTGTGAGCAACACATCCCCATGCTGGATTCCAGCGGATGGAATCAGGATACGACAACCCAGATAAAGGCCAATTTTGTTTCTCAGACTATGCAGAGAGGAGTAAAACTATAACCTGCTGTCTGCAAGCTCAATAAAACCAAATCAACCTGTCTCTGTAGACTTGCTCTCACTGGTATTAATTTCTCACCTACCATGGGTTAAGTTTAAATTTACGGTCTAATCACATTTAAATTACAGAGCAATGGCACGTACGAATTTATCCTTCAAGAATGTCTTTCATACAAAAAGTACATTTTTGTGTCCATTTCCTTGCTTTAACAAGAAAAAAAAATAGAATGTTTGGCATTTTTAAGTGGCTACAAATAAGTTGAAAGGATGCAAAACCCCTTCCAAACCCATCTTAGAAGCACGATTAAACATTCTGCAACAGAAACGTGAAGTATCGGCGGCATGAGAGACTTCCCAAAAAAGCATCAGATGGTTTTGTGTCATCTCTGAGGGAACAATAAAACATCCTGAAGCCCAGAGAAAGCACATTCAGGTATGTGACTGCTTAGTAACTTGAAATCAAGTACAAGTGAAGAAAGAATATTATTAGAAATACTTTTTTCCTCTACTTCTCACAAGTCTAACCAATTTTTAGAGCTGAAGAGGAGCATAAGTTAG